>CM029600.1:63479679-63654276 GCA_017311375.1 Mytilus coruscus
ATGTTGCTTTAATAAGTATTTGTAAACTTATGTTATTACTTTATTTCATGTATCTTTTTTGTATTCTTTTTTTTTTTTGGCTTCAATTACCCTTTTTTTTTTTTTTTTATCTTATTGACTTATTCGTAAATCGAAAACGCACAAACCTAAATAGAATCATATGGCATTGAATGATTTCTCTAACTCAAAACTAGTCTTAAATTTTATTTTTCTCGTTGGGTTGCTTGTCCATTAATTGACGTTTACGCCATATTCTTTTTTTTCGGTATTTGTGAAAAGCCGCTCATCGATCAATTTCAAAAGAAATCTAATAATCGTAAGTCATGAAAATTGAGGTTCAACTTGCTATCAATTTTTCGTATACGCACAAAGATAAAATAAATGAAACACTTTTAAGCTGTTTAAATCATGCAGTGGATTTTGAAAATATAGTTTTGAAAAACCGGTTATTTCTGTTTAATACTTTTCTGTCCCTTTTCTTAATAATTAGGACACGTGTCACTGGTTAATATAGAACTAGTCAACCATGAATAATCCCAAACAACAAATGTTTGATTGGTTTGTCATACTTGCTTATATTTTCAATTACGTATTGTTTTCGGCTGAGACTACTACATGTATAACAGTTATAGTAGTCTCAGTTTTCGGCAATATTGTAACAATATCCTTTAGAATTTTAAATTGCTTCAGTCATTTAATATATATATTATTTTTTTTCATGATTAATTTTTTAGATTGATAATATAATTGAATCATTTTTAAGCATTATTTATATGACATTTAAATATTTATTTAACGTGCATACCGATTTGATTGGCAAATAAACACTTGACGCCATATTAATATTATATATTAACATTTCGGAAAAATTAGGTGGATATTTAATCATCGGCTCTCATGAAGTTTTCTTGTAGGTTAAAAGAAGGGGGAAAATATACCTCTAAGTAGTAAAACTTTAAGATTGGTATTCTTTAAATTGTATAACTTTCATATTCTGGCTTTCTCTTCAATTTTTAAATTATATGGAGAATCACGTTTTAATGCCAGATCTTTTATTATTTGTTCTGTTAAATCAAAGACATGTAGTACATGTATTCTATTTTCCGGGAAAAATTTATTCACAATGATAAAGAAATTAGGGATGTTGTGTATACACCTTTCTATTGGTGAACACTATATATGTTGCCCATTAGCTGTCCTTATGAATTTTTTGTTGTTTGATTGCTGTCTCGTTGTCGTTAAACCCACTATGATCTCCTACAGTTTCAGTTCCGTTTGATGTACGTTTAATTCGGTTTAAAACAAACCATATTTGATAGGGTTATTCAATCAATAATTCCTCAAGATTTTGCTCAGAGGAAAGTAATAGAATAGGTTTGAATATACATTTTAGTGCAAAGTTAACAATAAAGAAAAGTTTCACTTTCAATTTTCAACTACCCAAAATTTTAAACTATTAATTTTGAAGACGTGTTTCATCGTGATTTGTCCTGCTATTCATGTTATAACTGTCGTGATGAAAGTATTTCCTGTACTAGCGAAGCCGTAACATTTCGTCAATATAAACTTGTGCATGAAATGGAGGTAATTGAAAGACTAATCCCAAACAGTGGCGAAAACCGTTTCATTGAATTAATAAAACCCGGGATTATATTAGCCGTTTTTACGGACGATCCAGGAGTAGATTACTATATTTAAAATGTATATCAGAAGTTAAACAATTTAAGCAAGAAACTTTAGATAACTTAGGAAACAATTCTCAAGCCAAGGTTCAAGTTATTGAAGAGGTGTATTTCGACAAATAATGTGCCAGGAAAATACAATTCTATTCAAATTAATCAAGGATAAAATGTTTCGATTTACTTGCAGAGTGTCAGATATATTTGTATTGGGGTTGAATTAAGATATAGAAATTTTACAATGACAGATGATATGCACCATGAAAGTTAAACATCCTATGATAAAAGTTTTGTACATCTAAAAAAAATATTTATTTATGGAAAACCGTATACATGTACTTCCGTCCCATTTTCCTTCCTACATTACAGCACTGCATTTTAGGTGAAATAACTTAAAGGGTAAACATTATTAAGTCGATTTCCACAACTTCATGTAATTTATGATAAAATGACATCACAAAAGAACAGAACCAGAATCAACCAACAACGTATAAAAAAAACGAATAAAACTTGCAAAATTAATCAAAGTCAAAACCCTCTGTAACGTCGTGTTGTAGGAACATCGTGCACGACGTTAAAGTGAACATTAAACTTATGCATGGCGGAAAAGAAATATACGAAAACGATAGGTGCAATGTGCATGCAGCCTTGCAAATGATATTTAAAGAAATATATTTAATTTATAAAACTTACGACTTTAATTTAAATATTGTTGATGGGATGTTGAAGTTTCCAGAACATAGAAAATACACAAGAAAATCTATCAGTACACTAGTCTATCAAAATGTGATTGGTGTCCATTTTACAACATATTGTTTAAGAATTTAGTGTTTTCCTATTCATTCTGACATCTGTGTCCCTGGATCTGAACAAGAAATTACGAAGACGTTATGCTTATCAGTTTACCTTTAAAAGATTTTTCAACAGAATATTATATATATAATTTTTTTATTTTTGTTTTCTTTGCGAAAACAAAATGGCCCTAAAGCTAAATGTCATCGTCAGATGTATATTGAAGGCTATAAACACTTTAGAATATACACCACCTGCTGGATCTTTTACCTGGACACATATCTTGTTACGTAACACGTACGAATGTAAAATTATCGATATGGTGTATTCAGTCGAATATACACGGTATCTCTGAACTGGGGTATTTAAGATATTTTGATCTGATAATGTATGTTAATTTATGTGTGCTTTATGTAAAAAAAATGCATATCATTTAACCATTTTATTTTCAAAACTTCTTTAAAATGAGTTGACTTTGAGCATATATTTATTTTCAAAACCGGAGACAAATCACTAATTTCCAATTATAAACCAATCTCATTATTATCAGCAGTGGAAAAGTATTTGAAATTTTTTATAATTTAAAATGTATTTAATCACTTAATTAGTTACAAAAGCGTTTTGTTTCAAGTTCATATTCGCCTTTTGAGAATACTAATGCAGGAGTTCCACAAGGCTCTATATTAGGTTCCCTACTATTCCTTATTCATGTATATGACATAGCTGGTAATTTGATAAGTCTAACTCGATTGTGTGCTGATGAAACATCCCTTTCTTATTCAAGCAATAGTCCTTACACAATAGAGGATGTCTTAAATAACGATTTAGAACAAATTTCAGCATGGTCTAGGGATTGGTTTATTGATTTTAATCCTAACAAGACAATTACTATGCTATTCTCCTGTAATTCTTCTCCTGATGAAATTAAATGGAACTTCAAAATCAAGTAGTAGCATTGTCTCCTGTCATAAACACTTAGGTATTACTTTTGATTCCAATGGTAAATTCTATACAGAACAGAAAACGTTTTAAAGTGTGCAAGCACAAGATTAAATTTCTAAAAATATGAAATATGTATTGACTAGGAATTATACTATTCGCATAAACTTAACACTTATAAGACCAATTATGTAATATGCACGTGAGTCATGGGATGGTTGTACTCAACAAGATTCCGACAATCTAGAACATGACGTTTAGTTGGAAGCAGGAAGATTAGTAACTGGGTTGCCCGTGTTTGCTAGTCCGGAAGTTATATATGTTCAGTGGTACAGGCTGACATTTGGTAGTGGACAGAAGAAAATCCAAAAAGCTCAATATGTTATATTCATCACATAAAGTGGGACTGCCTCTACGATTTAATGCCACTTTTTTCAGTTATAGATAGAATATTAGAAAATCCTTTTTTTTCATCTACTTCTATCGAATGAAATAGCCTAAATCCCGACATATGTATTATTCTTATTCTTAATAAAAAAAATAAAGTATTCTTGTACGTCCAGAAATATGAATATATTGATCGAACTTGACACAGACACATTTGCACGCCAATCTTTAGTATTAAGGACACTTGATTGGATAAAAGTGATGGATTGCCACGCCTATATTAAAACTGAGATCCTATGAACAGACTTCAGATAGCTCCCAGTTTTCGAATTTGATAAAAAAATTATTTATATCTCGTATTGTTTCAATATTAAAAGTGTTGAGTAACGTAGTTGAATTTTAGATTAAATTTGGGAAGTCGTGTATATCCCCATTTTTAAATTATTCAACATGAAGAAATAAAAAAAAAAATCAGCTGGTTTTGAAATTTTCAAGAGTTGCAATTAAATTTATGATACAGAATTATTTTTTATTTGTGTTCCTCAACAATGTTTGCTAAATCATTTTTCATCGAATCCCGAAACGTGAAGAGTTTAATACGTGTAAATCCCAAATTCACACAAATAATAAAGTCCCAACCCGACGTTCTTAAAAGGTCTGTTCTAGAGTTTAGTTTCATTTTCAAAATTTCAGACACATAAATAATATAGGTTATTAGCACTAGCTTCACACTAGTTATTAGCTGACCTAAATTATGATAGAAAACATCCAATGACATGCATAAAATATCTAATGCCATGGGTAACGCATAGACTGTCTTATTTTATAGGGATGCCCATGTGGCACATCAATGATACGATTGATTTAACCATTGTACTTTAGAATTGCAACAAATCTTAAATTCACTTAAATACATGAACCTGTTATCTTGTCGACTTTAAAGCCAACATACAGATAGCCGTTATATCCAGAGAAGAGACCTCGATGAAATTTGAAAGTTAAACAAATCTTGTAGCGATCAGATAATCTATGACGTAATTTTAAAAATAAGACGACAAGGTCGAAAATAGTTCTAGCCGTCTTATAGCAAGAACGTCTCCTCACTCAGCTTGTGGTTATGTGTTGGTGGTGGATAGAGTCACACCGACTCACAATTGACTTTTTCTCTGCGGTTACAAAGCTCGTTGTCGAGATCAACATTAGGAAGATACCATTAAATTTTTACGGGGTGGGGAGGGGTGGCTAGGATGAAAAATGTTGTCCTGCATTTTTCTTTAAATGTAATCTCAATGTAAATGTAGTCCTGCTTTTTTTTTTATTTTACACTCTATTCTGTCCTGCCTTTCTTAGTTATTAATTTATTCTGACTTGTTTTACATAAAGTCATCATGCCTTTTCTTTTTGGCAAGATGCCCATACTGTCTTTTTTCTCTAAACTCCTGTCATGCCTTTTTTTCAATTTTATACGTCAGACAAACTTCTTCGTGCATGTGACTTCATATTTCAAAAGGGATAAGAAATGTCTTAATTGATTTCTACATTGCATTGCATTTAAAAATCCATTGAAAGAATATTGTATAATTAGAAATCATTGTCCGCTGTTGGAAGTTCAGATTCGCCATTTTCGTGCTTGTCATGAGACGATATTTCAGGGTTTCGATTGTTAAACTCGTTAAATCAAATAACGAACATATTCCATCTCAACATGAGAAAGAGTGGCTCATTTACCTCTATCAATGTTTATCGTTTATAGATGTTGTACTTTCAATGCTATTTATAAACGCAGAGTAAAATTTTAAATGTTTGGTATACAAATTTAAAATTATTCAACTTAAAAAATATTCAGAAGACACTGGGAAATATCGACGAATCATTATTTATTTATTATATTGTAACAATTTTTCTTCACAAAGGCTTATAATGATAAATGAAATCAATGTTTTGCTGTCAATATTACAATTTATGTATTGCTCTCTGGTGATGAGTCTTTGAGTTCTGACGAAAATGATAGTGTTTTTCTATCTGTACAAAAGTATATAAAAAAACTTTGACAACCTTATTCTGTAACAGATCTTACTAGAACATGATCAATTTATGCTCTTAAGGATACGATGATCTTTATGATTGACTATTGTATTCTGAAACGTTTCAATGGTTTTAATTAAAAAACAAAATTGATACTTACAATTACGTGTAGATTTATTCCGTTTTCCTATTAATCCGTAACTAGAAAAGCGACTTAATATGTATCACATCATAAACTATGCGTGTATAATTTACATTTAAACAAATTCACACACATGACTTGTCATGTACACTAACCTATTTTAATTTACACAGCTCGGTGTGTTTGTATTTATTTCTTCTGAAAATAGGCGCACTCGATTAGTTATATTAAGTGGAAAATATCCATTGATTCGATTCTTAAAATTTATATATGTAATTTATTTTATATCTTCATGTTAAATTGTATATTTATGTATGCATTGGAGAAGACGTTACTAAGTTGAAAAACTTGTGTCTAATCCATTTGTCATTTTTGAACAATAAAATATGTTCAAACTAAAGAATCATGATATGAATATAAAGAAAAGAAGAAAACCAAACACATTTTTTTTATTAAAATTGAAAATCCAACTGATTAAAAGTCGTATTGACCTCTAAAATTCTAACACAGAAAACAAGTACTTATAGTATCTCAAAATGTCCAAATATAGCCCGCTTTATAATCGCGCAGTGGACATAATTGTTATATTTCTAATCAGACATTCCACATTTTATCAACCGTTTCAGAACTATTTTTGAAGATTACGAATTACTTCATTGCATATTTAACGCAAAATACATTTTCAATTCTTTATTTACACTCAAACACAAATATGTGTTACTATGATTCGATTCTTAAAATTTATATATGTAATTTATTTTATATCTTCATGTTAAATTGTATATTTATGTATGCATTGGAGAAGACGTTACTAAGTTGAAAAAACTCCATTTGTCATTTTTACATGAGAACAAATTACAAATCAAATGCAATAAATGACAGAATAGACAGGAAACTAATAACTCATAACAAGGATTTGTATAGTGAGAAGGATTGGAATCTCGCGGTATATCGACACTTCTCGCGTATCGTGAGATGTTGCGTACTCGCCACTATAAATTTATACGCGCCTGATAGTAAATATCCGGTTGAACGGCGTGTATTGCAAGATAATTATTTCTGACTTGTTTATGGTTAGGTTTAGTTTGTTTTAGCATCTTTGATCAATATTTTGTGTTAATTCGCAAAGATATCACGATTCCTTCTGAGTATGTCATATTGAGGACCTCCCAAAGCTGGAAAATAAACTTTGATAGTCGTTTACATTTGGCAGTTGCCGAAAATTATCGTAATTATGTTGTTGTTTTCTTTTGATCGTAATTTGAGTAGCCCAACACATCTTTATGATACTAGTAATAGCTGTTTAAGATGGTCAAAACAATAATTTATTTTCGCAGCTTGTTTTTGTCCTTTCTTTTAGTATATGAAACCAGAGACATGTATATATGTATTCTGTTATCCGAACATACGGGTATTTTTAAAATCAGTGATCTCCTTTCTTAATAACGCTGATTTCCGTTGATAAGGCGGTGAAACATTGTTAGCTCGTGCAAGAGAATATGCCGGATTGCTAACTTTAATAAAGTTTCATCGTGAATGAATAAGTGTATGTTTTTCATGTAGATATGGCCAAGACCTGTCGTGATGTAGGTTGTAAAAATCGTAACTTGAAAGCTGAAATAATTATTAATCGTTAACACTAAAAATGCAGCTACAAAGTTCAGACAAAGTAAATCATTCACTTTTATGTGTATAATCTGCAGGAAAATAAATTCAAACCATTCTTATTATTTCAGTTTTTTCTTTCTTTCTACTGTATTAGATACGAAGACGGCTTACTGTGTGAGAATAAAAAATCACACAAAAAAAAAAAAAGAATATCAGATCATGAATATATTTGATCTAGATTCCTGTTTGACAAATATATGCAGTGAAAACAAAACGGTCCATGAGTGATCTTATGCCTTGTTTGATTTTCCTTAATCAAGGTCATGTGCAAATTAAGTTGGGTAATAAAATGTCGACATCAAAGAAACATGAGACTGGTGAATTAACCTGGTCATCTGGTCATAGTAGATTTTTGGTATCCAGCTGTTATTACAAGGTGCATGCGAAGTTAAGGATAACAGTGATGTCTCTGATGAAACTGACCCAACTATCACAAGAGCATTGACAGTTGGAGGAAAGCATACAGTTTTCAAGAAAAGTCTGTCTGGCAGGAAGTTAAAATAAGTTCATGATTATAAACAACAGTAAAAGTCTTGATTTTTTTTAAAGCAATGGTTGTACCCATGGCAAGTACAAGTAAATTTCCTTGTGAAAACATTAGTAACACAAGCAACTAACAGCATTTTACGAATAACTTTGATGGGTTATCTGCTTATTATGTCATACACCCTACTCATAATTTGTTTCACATTTTTCACATTGTGGCCTGGTAGAGCCAACTATACCATATGGGTTTTCTCATTGTTGAAGGCTGTACAGTTGCCTACAATTGCTTACATCCACTTCATTTGAATTTTATGTATAGTTGTCTCATTGGCATTCATACATCTCCTTGTTTTATATTGGTAAATATTTGACATTTTTTTTTAAGCATTTAGAGCAATATATAAGTGGACAATCATTTCATTTTTAGGGGGTAAGGCAGGAGAATTTCTCTTGGACAGATTATTCACAAGTAGTCAATATTATTTCATTTTTATCTGTTGCTCAGATTGTTTATGTCGCATAGCTTCATTTTCACTTTTTAACATAATTTTTCATGCGTAATGTGAGGCAGAAATGCAGCAGCTTATTCATTTTCATCTTGAACGGGCAACATTTTTTCTTCTACTAATTCTCACCAAGCTAAAATATTCATTCCCACATCACCCCACCCTCATTCCATTGACCCAATAAATCAACTGGTTATCAACTTTCAAAAGTACCTATCTAGAAAACCTATCTTATTGAACACTGACCTGTCTTTGTTTACATCCTTGTCCTTTGATCTCCTGATAGTTGTCTTAATAGCAATTGTACCACATCTCCTTATTTTTATACCCACATGAAATATTATTTTACATTCCTTATGAACCAAGCATGAAAGACCAAAAAATGGAACATTGTTACAAACTAAACTATCTGGGAACACCCAACCACAGAAATGCTGATACCTGCTATGAAGACATCATGTATTCTGGATGTCTTGCAATAAAGAAGTTTGTTCTTGCTGACAAATTTTATTCACACACACAAAGCAATATTAAAACATGTTAATTTTCCATGTCATTTTAAATTCCATTCATGACACTATTTGAATAAATATATAGTCACTGGTTGGATTTTACATATTGATAATGGTGATTTCATACTCTGGTTAACTTCCGTCTTAAGTTTGTCAAAGGAGCTGACACAATTTATATTTGATTTTTGGTATATAAAGTATCCTCTCGACATGTACTTCATAGAAAATACATTCTACAAATGTATGTCTTCTAGAGGCTTGGTTTGATGCCTTTCCTGTATTGCATGCAGTATGAGTGATCATTTTGTAAGTCAGAATATGGTGTTATTTCTTGCACTTTCACTACAATGAAACATGTCTCCTTTCTTTAACTTTGGTATCCTGAAAATAGCAAACATTTTTTTTTGTAAGACATGTAAGACTAAAATATAATTAGGGTTTCCTGAATAATTATACTTTAATCCATTTAATTTCAAAGCAAAAAAAATAAAACATTACATGTAAAACAAAATACACCTGCCTACTACAAATTAAAACAAATAAGAATCTAAAATTACATTTTGTGGCAGTACTAGTACTAGTGCTGAAAGCTGTAAAAGCTGGCTAGAATTCCACTAAGAATTTCTGTAAAAAATATTAAGAGATGTGGCACACTGGTATGATTCTTGCGTTAATTGTGAAAATAATGATTTTAAAGTAATTCTGGTATCAGTATTATTATATATATTTAATAATGTAGTTACCTGATTATTATCCACAGCCATAACCAACTATTGTCTTCAGAGAGATGTACTATTAAAACACAAAATATCTTTTACAATGTTTTACATCTGAAAGTAAAAACTTAATGCAAATATGATGTTAAACAATTGTACACAGGCTACTCTCCTAGCTGTCCATATATAAAAGCAAAATAATTATGTTTTATCAAATAACATTTAGAGAATTTTGCAGTAATTTAAAAACGAATAATTGGGCACTCGTCGCTGCTTGGTTACATTTTGTATAATCCGTTACTGTTTAAACAGATGTAATTTGCATGTTCACTGTAATAATGCTGGGATATATGTATTTTATTGAAATTAATCCAGTTATCATGGGGTTGATGGTATACATGAACAATAACAAAATAACACAGTTCATAATACATCACAAATATAATAAAATACAAGACATGAATTTATGTAGAATGTGGAGTCTGGTCAGAAAAGTTTAGAATTTTAAAGTCCACATTGGCACATTATGTGTCCTATACAAGTACACAACTGGTTGATTGTATTGGGGTAACAAGGATTTATTATGTACTTTAGACATGTAGCAATCCCAAGAATATCAAATGTTTGACCATGATCTGACAACATAAAATTTTGATTATTTTGGTATTTCTTTATATTTCAAATGATGAACCCAGATACCCAAGAGTCCTGACAATATGAAGAGTTTTAGTAATGAGTTGAGATTTTATAACTGCTCCTTGATGAACACATGATCATGATGAAGTGCCTAATTTTACTTTCAAATTCTGCATACATGTGCATGGACCGTTCTTTTCTTTTGGTTTTTATTTATGAGTGTGAAGAGATTTTGTGTATTGTGGAACACTTTTTGACAACAAAGCCTGAAAATTAGTCTTTCATAAAGTTTATTTTATTCATTTGGGCGGGTTAAGCCTCAGAAAAATTGTACAGGCCTGGGACGAGCGCTTGTGATTTATCCTGAAGACGGCAATATATATTTTTATTGCATTAACTGAATTAGTCGGACTGAAATCGTACCCTTATCCCCCACACTTTTAAGCACATATATACACATTTACAAATGTAACTATCTCCTGTTACCTTTGTTACAGGCCTGAGGTATATCAAAAGATTGGAGAGATAGACAGTCTTAATATAAATACGATAGTAAGAACACGCCTTTAACTTGTAAAATAATAGTGTCCCTCTATTTTCACTTTTATATACTACTGCCAAAATATGCTATGACCTATGTGCAGTATGACTGTATGATAGACTCAGTTGATGTGGTGATGAAGCAGGGTTCTGTAAACCCTTGAAGGCATAAAGGAATTTCCCAGTACATTTTCATATAAATTCTAAAGGAAAAAACAATACCTTTTGGCGTAAATGTCCATGAAATGACAGATGCAAACTATGTATTCTAAACACATTTTTCATCACGTTCGAGGGATTACAGGAAGTTTATTTATGTTAATTTGGTCCCGCCCATAATAACGACTTTTGGATGCATCTAGTAACCGTAGCGGTATTTTAAAATATGATAATATCACACGTTATCATTTTGCAAGCCAAATGTTTTAGAAAGTACAACAAATAAACTATAATAAATTGATATAATTACGTTTTATTGTTGAAATCGATCAATTGTGGCACTTTATTGATATTTTATCAGGCCACCCTTTTTGCACTGACGCGGGACGATTTTGACGGTTGGTCTGAAATAACCATTAAAATAACAACAACGAAAGCTCCTTACACTATATGGTTTATAATATGCACGCACCACACACATTTATTTCATATAATTCAAGTTTCTCAACACAAATCCTTATTATGAAGGAGGAGATTGAGATTAAAGTTGTGGTTAGGACCGCCTATTTGGGTGGGATTATTACGATGACCAACAGATAAAAATGCATAGTAAATTTAGATGCAGATAATGTGTTTTGTAAAGATATAAACATTTTTTTGAATCAGAACTGTCATAAACTTACACTTAAAAGTATCACATCATGTAATTTTGTTATATTATACTTACAAAACGCCGAGTTTATCTTGAAATGACATAAATTCAACTTGTAATGGTGGACGAAAAACGACAAACGAGATGCATCACGGTAAATCTCGCAAAATCTCATCATACTCAGCTTATTTCAATACAGGCAATTCAATAGTCCACGAGATTCCAATCCTTCTCACTATACAAATCTTTGCTCATAATAATAGGACGTACGCCAATTCATGAGGGCATGCCAAATTGTCACGAATGTCCAATCAGGTTTTTCTGCGGTTCAAAGTTTGACGTGCGGTGATGTTTGAACAGTGTTGCGTGTATTTTACATTTTTCATTTCGGAGCCTTTAATAGCTTACTATGCTGTATGGATTTTGCTCATTGTTGAAGGCCGTACAGTGACCTTTGATTGGTCATTTCTACGTTATCCAGTCTCTGGTTAAATTCTCTCAGTAGACATTATCCCATCATTGATGATCAAGTGTGATATAAAAAAGAAAACTACATTATCGTATCTCGGATATATATCTGTTAAATATAATAAAGAATACTTTAGTAAGATTGAATACAACAAAAGCTTTTCCATGTTAAATCCTTGATGCTGTCTCCTTCAGACTATCAAACACTGTCAACCTAATTGTTAACGTGGTATTATATGTGATAACTTGCTTTAAATAATAGTAAACAGAGTATTTATTCACAGTACGCACTTCCTATTTTAGTTGTGATGATAGAAATCTTAATATTATTGATACACAGTTGAGAAATATGGTGCAGTAATTCAAATGCAGATTTAAACCTTATTAATATTAAACCCAATCCCGCATGCAGCTGTGGTCATCCTGTTGAGGATAGTATTCACTATTTTTAAGTGCCCTTTATCAACGAAGCAAGAGAAATATTGTTTTCAAAACTAGAAAGATCTGCTATATCCATTTTGCTTTTATTTGCTGGTGACGGTGACCTTTCATTTCAGCAAAACAAAGAAATGTCCGAGTCTGTACAATCATATATCAGAAATACACTAAGATTTAGAACATTCAATTAAAATTCGAATTCCTACTTCCCAACTCTCCACTCTAGTCCAGTTTTATATATTACTCTATATCATATTAAACTTTTGTTTTTGAGACAAGGCCATATTTTGTCAAAAGACAAGCACAATAACCCCAGAGCGAATTGCGAGAAGTGGTTTCGTATTTCGTTATAGAAAAGAAAATGCTAATAGTTTATGTAAAATAACGACTCTCGTACGGTGTCGCGTTTATATCTTTTAACACATTGGTGCAATTGGATGCAAAAATAATGACCATAAAATGTCAGGTTTGCGAGATCAGACAGTAACCTAACAACTAAACAATTGAAAATCTAGGGATTAATGTTTAACATTCTTTAGCAATGAGCAATTTTCATAAATAAAACATGATTTAGTCGAATACTTTGCGAGTAAAGAAAAGAGACTACCATAGATTTGTTATTAACCACAAATGCTTAAGGGTACAAATCAGTATTTAGGAGTTACCTCTTTTGCATTACACCACATTACAACAGAAATTAGAAAATAGGGCCTGGAAGTATTTCTAAGACATTGTTGTTTTCCTTTTCTATATAGCTTTCTTTCTGGCAAACACGGTGTTAGATTTTACAAATGCTGACAGGCACCGACCATTGAAAAAAATCTATCTGTTTAAAATAAGAAATGAAAATAATTGTTTGTTTGTTGTTTTTATTATGGCAAATAGAAAATGACCGTTTGATTTAAAATTGTTTAAAATTATTTAGAAATAGATTTATGAAAATAATGTATTTTAATGTGAAAAGGCTAGACTTTAATTTGTGGCGTAGGGATGTGATTGAGTGGTTTTGTTTACAATTATTTCCCATTATTTCCGTAGTGAAAATCTGCAATAATTATTGTTTCATCATGTTATTTGATTTTCACATTATAACAAAACTAAGAATATGACGAATGAATTTATAGTTAGCTGTTTAATGTCCAGTGGTAACTATTAGATGTATCATTAGGAGGACATTTTAAATGTTATAAATATAAAATAGATAAAACTGCTATTCAGTCGATTTTAAAATACATGCTATAAAGAGAATACATAACAATATTTAACAAACCTTTTGAACAAAAGGTCCACCTCAAGACTCGAATATACTTTTGTAAGAACATTAGATTAATTCCGAATTCCATCTAAAATAGATTGTTCGGGCGTATGACAATTGTCCCGATTTTGAAAATTTTCATTCTTTCATTTGCGCCGATTTCATTTTTTCATTTGCGCCGATTTTATATTTGCTCCTAATTAGATTTACAGGTAAGTTAATCCGTAAGTTAATACTTGTACATGTACTGTACTATACCATTGGTAAAACCTGGTTATAAATGTTGTTCATTTATGTTTAAGTTAATTTTGATTCATATTGTTCTGGAACTTCGTTGTAACATGATGGACATATTGCACACTGAAACGAGCCGAGGAGTCAATTCTTTAATCATCGAGGGCCATACATATCGGAAGGTTAGTGTCCTGAAACATAACAACATATCTTACAAATGTAGCATAAAATCGTGTAAAGCCAGTCACCACGGATTCTATTGTCAAAACACAGATCGAGCATAACCATGTGGTAGATGTCCGAAAGACAGAGGCTAAATAACTACGGGTACTGTCAAGGAAAAGTCTGGAGGTGTAGGCCTTCTTCCGTCTCCCGTGGTGAGCAGAGGACAACAGCTATGTACATGTTATGATTGACAATTCATTACATTTGTACAAGTGGCTAATGGAAGAGGTCTATAATGATAAATGAAAATAACATGACTTGAATGGAGAGTTCTCTCATTGGTACTCATACCACATCTTCTTATATCTATTCACCTGTAATTTACCTGTAAAAATCGGCGCAAATGAAAAAAAAAAAAATCGGCGCAAATGCAAAACGCCGAATTGTTCATTTGGAAAAAATGTTAATACCTTAGTCTATTTTCAAAAATGTTGACCGAATACTCTGCAGACTGTAGTTTACCCGCACATTCACCAAGTACGTATTTCTACGGCTAAAAAAATCATAATTGTATCTTTTAATTTGTTTAAATTTATTTCAGTGTTTATTTTCAAACTTTTATGTAAATAATGTTGGATCAACATCGAGTCAGATTAAATTATAATTTATTAAATTATATTATTAATTAAAACTGAAACATGCATCCAATCTAAATTTTACGCATATTATCACCTATATAAAAAGATTTAACAGAACACAATTCATGTTTTATATTAAAAAAAAAACATAAACGCTCAACGAAACTATGCACGCTAAGAAACGATGTACGCTAAACGATACGATATACGCTAAACGAAACGATGTACGCTAAACGATACGGTATACGCCAATGAAACGATGTACGCAAAACCATACGATGTACGATAAAAGGGCGCTTATGTTATCGTTTATGGTATGGTTTATGGTACATGGTTTCGTTCGTACATCATTCGTTCAGCGTCCGTACAACGTTCGGTCAGCGTTTCGTTTGCATTCGTACACCGTTCGGGAAGCGTACGTACATCGTTCGGGCATCGTCCGTACATTGTTCGGGCATTGTTCGTATTGTTAACTTTACGTTACACGGACTGAAAATATATCTAAATGTCTGGGTTATTTTCTTATCCAAATAATTATTTTTTTTCATTTTTATGGTAAAATTGTTGCCAGTTATGTAATTTGACACGTGTCTTATGGTTCAGTGATTTTCGGAAAAATCAAAGAAATGTTATGTATTAGGGTTGAATTCTGTTCGAGGTCGGGGCTATTCCAGGTAAGGGTGTAAGGTCAGACCCGTAATGCTGTTTTGATGTTTTAAGTATGAGCATGTTTATGGAGAATAAAGACGTGTTTTGTAATGATGTCTTGTCCAGTTATTTAGTCCCCGTAAACGGCAAGAACATCTCATGGTGGAGGACTTCAAATGGATTAATTTGTTTTGTAAACCGCTTTTGACAATTTGCTTCAATTTTATACTGTGTAACTGAAGTATTTTTGTGAATTACCACGAGGATCGATTTGCGTGCACTGAAGCGTGACAGGTAGGCGGCAAGCACATGGTTTTTACACAGAGACAATTTTATTTCCGTTGGTTGTTGAAATTTTTGTACCCGAATGAGTCTTATTTCTAAAGCCGAGAAAAATCTCACCAACTTAAGTCCGAGGTTAGAAAATGTGGGAACTTTGAAAAATATACCTGTCGTTTTATCTGACAGTAAGGGAAGGTATTTAAAGGATCAGACTGTAGATAAACACCCTGAACGGAAAATTGTATGGTGGATACATCCCGGCACGACAGTACAACAGAATTTGCAATGGTTGCAAGAAAAAGCTGTGAAGACATTTCAGGACTTAGGGCAGATACATTACTCTTTTTATATGGTTGGGCACCTGTGACTTAACATTCAAGACTGGTAAATATATTTTTGAAATCATCTGATTTTCAAGTGGTAACAGATCTTTGCCAGGATTTACGGGATATCTACACCTTTATACACAAGTTCCCAACAGTGCGACTTATTTTTCTTCAAGTTCCGTTTTATTCTATTTACTGGTGGAACAAGTTTCATAACCACCCTGACCCCGACCAGTTCTTAAAGAAGAACGATATTCTACATGAGCAGTTATTAGAAGTGAATAAGTACATCATCACTTTAAACGAATTTTAGGACAAAACTCACCGGATTTCAATTTGGACATTTTGGCATCCAGAAAGCGGCACTACGATCTGCAAACGAGTTATAGTACATCTTTCGCTCTGTACTTAGATGGGATTCATCCGTCACTACACTAGCGAAGCTTTGGCTTCTCAGACTTTGTTTAAGGCTTAATAAAGATTGTAATTAAAACATTTACCTAACTGATTGGTATGTTTTTCACAGATTTTCAGTTTTGTATGTGAGAATTTATCTCGCTGCTCTTTGTATTGATACATGAACATGGTTGTATGTATAGTGGTTCAGTGTATGTGAGAATTAACTCGCTACACAAGGCATTAAACAAAGCGTAATACATTTCGACTGAAGTATACGTAATACATTTAGACTGAAGTATACATATAAAAGCGTAATATCATTCTAGCTCGCTAGACCCACAACTGTTGATTTTTGCTCTTTATATTAAAATGGCATCTTATGAATGTGTATGTGAGAATTTACTCGCTACATGTATAGGGTAATCCTGATCGTTGGTAACATAATTTTGTAAATGACTTCAAATCAGCTCTCGGCAAATTTTTCTGATGACGAGTACGACAGTGAGGTCGAATTTGGATTGATATCAATTAAGTCGCCTGAAACCCCACTACTGCCTTTACCCGTTTCTATATCACCATTGTCCCAGTACTCTGTCGATTCCCTAGAATTTGAACTTGAAAAACCAACCTCTGTTCTATCAGACGAATTTTTGTCGCTAAATCAGCTTCGGGAGCCAGATATTAATTATTTACTTACTCCGTCCCCAAAACTACCTTTGAACTTTTCAACATGTAATTCAAATCTTGCCATTTCAGACACGATGGAAAAACTAGCAAACTGTCGGAAATTTGGCGGCTATCCCCATGAAAATGCTGCATTATTTATTGCTGAGTTTGAATCATATGCAACCCTACATAACATTTCACCACTGGACGACAACCGCATAATAGCGGCGCTTCATTTACATTTGACTGGTCCAGCACTAACCTGGTTTAATTCACTATCGTCTGAAAATAAGGCATCATGGGAAGCTATAGTACATTTGTTCAACGATAAATATGTTGATTTAGACTGGCAAAATCCTACAGTTATGCTTGATAGTGAAATCTTTGAAAACATGTCTTTATCGTCAGGCCAGTCAATTGATGATTTTTATTGCCAACTTGTGGAAAAAGCAAATACATTGAAAAAACCTGATCACGAAATTTTAGTTAAATTCATTAAAGGGTTACCCGAACAACTAGCATTTTTTGTAAGAGCCGGTAACCATAGAGACAGTCCATCGGCATTAGCAGCCGCTAAAATGGGCGAAGCTTATGGGTATAGGAAGGCTGAGCTACAAGTAGCTGCGGCAAGTAAGCAGGCAAAACCTAGTGATAAACGTAATTCCGAGTTCGCCTCCTTACAGTCACAAATAGACACTCTCACTAAGGCAGTCCAAAATTTAACTGCATCTAAAACTGATGAAAGTACAAAACCAAACAGACGTACCGATCGATTTGCTTATAGTCGTCAGCAGGCAACCAACCCCCCTCAGGCAACCAACAGTCGTCAGCAGGCAACCAACCCCTCAGGCAACCAACAGTCGTCAGCAGGCAACCTACCTCCCTCAGGCAACAAACAATCTTTGTTTCAATTGTAGTTCGCCAAATCATATTAAACGTTATTGCAACTGGAACGGACAAGGAGTTAGCAGTTCCGATATCACATGTCAGTTGTGTGACCAAAATGGTCATTCAGCGGTTAATTGTAAGAGACTTTCGGAAACTGAACAGTCCTGGGGACACCAGGCACGGTCTTTCGGGAGGACTGACATAGGTGCCAGATGTCGTAGTCGTTCGCCTTCTAGGTCATTTATTAACACTGTTCAATCTGAACATTTTCAAACTTCCGATGATGAAATGCAGTGTTCTACATCAAATATGGAAAGCCGGAATAAGTTTATTTATTTGCCTGTACAGATTTTGAATTTGAAAATTGCAGCCCTAGTAGATACGGGAAGCTCAATAAATATAATTTCACAACAATTATTTAATTCAATACCTGAAACCCACAAGTCATGGGTAAATTCAACTAGTGAGAAAATTGTTTTAGCTAATAACCAATCTGTTAACATTATTGGTGTTTCACGAATTAAAATACAAATTCCACAAGGAAAACATTGGATTTTAGTACATGTATTTTCACAAACATCACATCCGTTATTATTAGGCACAGACTATTTGGTCTCTAAGAAAATAATGCTAGATTTTCAAAATTGACCGTATGTTCCCGTTTCTGTAAAGTAAAAATCAAAAGCGTTTGTCAGTTTTGCCAAATTCTGAGATGATGGTATGGGGCAAAGTTCATAATGATATTTTACATGGTATGCAAGGAATATGCACGAACCATAATTATTTGTTTAAATTAGGTGTTTTGACAGCGAAAGCGGTAGTTTCTGTAAATAAAGATAAACTGGTGCCTGTCAAACTGTTTAATTCTACAAGTGAAATAGTTGATATTCCAAGGGTCAGATTGTTGCGAAATTTGAGATACTTGACAATGACTCTGATTTAATAGCTACATGTATAGGAAATAAAGACAATCCAGAGGTTAATAATGTACAGTTTTCGACCGAAAAGTGTGAAGATGGGGAACTTAGTGGGACAAACTTTTCTCCTATTTTGACATACCAAAACATTTATCTGAGTCTGAACAAGGACAATTAAAAGGGTTTTAAAATCGCATGACAACATATTTGTAACAGATGAAAATCCTGCTTTAGGTTTCACGGACGTAGTGCAACACAAGATTATACTAAAACCGGATTTCAAGCCAAAATATCAGCGATCGTATCGCCTTACCCCAGATAAAAACAAGTACTTCGGGATCATCTCGATCATTTGCTAAAACAAGGAATAATTTCCCGGTTGGTGAAACTGAAGATATACCCATCACAAGTCCCATAGTGTTAGTTTCAAAAGGGCCAATGAGTCCCGAAATAGCCAAAATAGCAATTTCAATCAGTCTTCAAACAGTCTCTCTCAGTTCAGATTTTGTTGTGATTTCCGTTATTTAAATTCTCAGTCTCAGCAGTTTTTATGGACTACCAGAATTACAGGATTTAACAGAGTCTTTCTCAAACAGGACCCCGAATTTCATAACTCATATCGATTTAAGTTCAGGATTTTTCAGATGCCTATATCTCCAGACAGCCAACGATATACCGCATTCAACACTTGTTACGGTACATATCAATTCCTCCGCCTACCAATGGGTTTAAGTTCATCGCCAGGATCATTTCAACTTTTAATGGACAAAGTGCTCCATGGTTTAACATTCAATTCTTGTCTGTGTTATTTAGATGACGTTTTAATAACATCAGAAACCTTTGAGCAACACCTTAGTGATTTACATGAGGTATTTAATCGTTTACAAGCCGCTGGCCTAAAATTGGGCCCTAAGAAATGTCATTTTGCACAGAAATCTTGTTTGTTTCTTGGCCACCTTATTTCTAAAGACGGTTTACAACCACCGCCTGATCGAATTACAGCAGTTCAAGAATATCCGTCACCCCGATCAGTACGTGAACTTCGCCGTGCACTAGGTCTATTGAACTGGTTCAAGAAATTTATTCCAAATTTTAGCGCTGAAATAGAACCTCTAACCAAACTTCTTCGGAAAACGCCAAATTTCGTTGGACATCAGAACAAGAAAATGCATTTACCAAGTTGAAATCTTTATTGATAAATTCTCCGATCTTAGCATTTCCAAATTTTCATACTGAGTTTTATTTAGCAGTGGATACCAGTTCTAAAGGTATAGGATACATGTTGTACCAGTATCAGGAGACAGCTAGCGATAGTAAGGCGGTCAGTGTAATTCGTTTTGGTTCTAAGTCATTAAGCAAATGGCAAAGATCGTACGGACCTACAAAATTAGAATTACTAGGGATGGTAACAGCTATTTTAGATTGTGCAATGTATTTGAGGGGTCGTAAATTTATTGTCGAGTGCGACCACCAGGCCCTTCGGCCTATATTTCAAAAACAACTTAAAGGGCCATATATGAACGCTGGGTAGCAATATTGCAACAGTTCAATTTTGAACTACGATATAAACCGGCAAAAGATATGCAGGTTGCAGACGCTTTATCTCGGTCAACTCGATTGACTACTTCTGAAGGTATTGATAGTCCTGATCAAGAGGACCCATTTTTTCCGTACGTTCCCGAACATGTTGGTGATATACAATTTGAAGGAAAGCGTGTTAAATTTCCGAATTTTATGGATTCTGAAAGTACTGATTTTCTAGAACACAATCTTCCGGAAGTTAACAACGTAATGCAAAGTCACGACTCCATTAGGAATTTAAAACATTTTAAGCGCAGTAAACAATTTCAAAACAAACAATTAGATTTTGGATATGACGCTGATACAGAAGATTACGATGCAGCAGATCAAACAATTTCCAAAATAAAAAGTCAGTTACCAGATTACATAAAATATCAACAATTCACGGACAAATGTGACTCTGAAGACCGTAATATAACAGCAGATACAGGAAACCGTGATATACCGGAAACTTCATCTCAAAATATTGACACTGAAAATCAGTCAGAATCAGTCGATCACAAAACAAGTGCTAAAATCAGGATACAGAAATTTCTACGGAAAAGGAAGATCATTCAAATTTTACAACGTTAAATACCGATGGTGACGAAACCCAAACTAATCTTAGTACAGAAACGGCTACAAGTGAGAACAATACGCAAGTTAAATTCACTGATTCAATTGAAATTTTTAGACATGGTGATTTTAGTAAGGACACTTTTCAAAACTGCAAGTGCGGGACCCATACTTTGGACCTTTTATATCATATTTTGAACAGAATAAATTACCCTCTTCACAGAAAGCTGCTAGGAAACTTCTGCTTGAAACTCCAAATTATGACATGGTGGATGGATTGCTTTTCATACTCGTACAGCAAAGTGTAAACGGACAAAACTTTTCACTTCGTATCAACTAGCGTTACCAGAGGTCGCTATTAAAACCGTTCTTCGATTGTACCATGACTCACCGTTAGGTGGACACGGTGGCATTCAACATACAGCGGACATGTTAAAAGAACATTATTATTTTCCGAAATTATTACAGAGTGTGACGGATTATGCTAGAAGTTGTCACGATTGTCAGAGCCGAAAAGTTACTCAAGTTAAAACAAAAGCAGGTATCGTCGCTTTTAAGACACCTGAAGCGCCTTTTCAGGTTTGGCAAATGGACCTATACGGACCTGTACCAGTGTCAGCAAAAGGAAACTCTTATATATTTACAGCCGTCGATGCGTTCACAAAATTTTTAGTTGCAGAGCCTATACCAAACAAAGATGCATTGACAGTTGCGGAAGTCTTGTTTAAACTTGTATCTCAATATGGAGTTTGCGATACTCTGATCAGTGACCGTGGTTCGGAAGCCACCGCTCGTGCAATTAAGAAAGTGTGTCGATTACTGGAGATAAATCAGCAATACACACCGAGTTTTACTCACCACTGTCTTGGTTTGTGTGAAAGAACACATAGAACGTTTGCAGAACGCATGACGCCTTACATTCAACAGGGAAAACATTGGGAGGATATGGTACCATCTATTTTATTTTCATTAAATTCAACTGCCAATGACAGTGTAAAATATTCACCTTTTGAAATTCTTTACGGCAATCGTCCTAAATTTCCTTTGTCGGGACACGTTCGTGATTTGAATTTAGCGTCAATCCCAAAAGATTATCATGACTATCTTAAACAATTTTCCGAAAGATTAGCTATTATTCGGAATGAAGTAAAGGATCACGCACTAAAGTCGCAAACAGCAATGATGGAACGCGCTAATCAAAAGTTCATAACTTAACATTAAGACTTGGCGACTTTGTATACATGAGTAAAGACCCGACAGGTCCAGGACATAAATTTAAATTCAAATTTGCTGGACCATATGTTGTTGAAAATTGTGAAAGTCCACACTTATATACATTAAAAGACCAGACTACATCTAAAATTTTCCCGTCAATCCATATTAACAGACTAAAGCCGGCATATGTTCGCAAACCTAATCAGTGTAACTATTTCATGGATCCAGTTATTACAAATGTCAATCAGTTCACAGTAGAACACGATTTACTATCAGATGAACACTCGGAACACAGTGAGAACGATAGTCCATGCAATGATCTTGTTTCATCCGAAAATAAATTATCCAATGTCCCGGATGTAAGCACATCAGAAAATAATTTACCCGTGCGACGTTCTAAAAGGACACACAGAAAACCCATGCGTTTCCGAGACACTAATTTTACGACACCTGAATCGTCCACAGATAGTCATATCAAAGACAATGTTAAAATCAAACGTATACTTGCTTGTAAAATAGTGAACGGAACACATAAATATTTAGTTCATCTTTGTGGCGAACCTGCACAGAACGCACGTTGGATGGATATTTCTGATCTCAACGTTAAAGCCAAAGAGATTATTAATAAAGGCCCCGCCTATAATAAATTAAGTGTATTATAGCTTGGGCGTGTGGAAATTATTCCGCCGCTTACAATGAAATAAATGATCAAAGTAGCGTCTGCTCGTAACTGCATAAGCGTGTGGGATTTTCACCGCCGCTAATTCATAAGTATCCAGAGATAAAGTTTGCGTAACAAAGTAATGTAAGAAAAAGAAAAGAATCACCAGCATCATCTCTGTTGCACCTGATATTTGTGTGAGGGTTATCTCGCCGTCATTCGTATTCTTGTATAGATGTCCAACAATTTGATAAATTTTGACCTGTTAATTGAAGCACTTTATTAATGTTAATCGTTTGTTCAAATTTATTGCATTTCATTATATTTTTGGTTGACTTGGAATAGCCCATTTTTTTTAAATAAGTGTGCATAAATTCATTCAAGATTTGCATATCAGTTTTCACTATTTGCACATAACTGATTTTCATCAAATTTGTTCATGATAACGGAAATCATTTGGTAGCATGTACATTTGATACAGTAGAATGAATGTTCATGTGGAATATTGTCAGTAGCGGTGTGATAGAAATCATAAATTGCCGTTTCAAGAGGTGTTGCTTTTCTGAAACGTGTTTCATTAACTATAAATACGGATCCACGAGTCTGTGAGAGAGAGTAGGGGTGGGGGTATGAGAGTGTGAGAGAAACATTTATGGTGGATGAAACCTATTGTGGAAAGCTCATTTTCAATAAGAGGTAGCGGTCTCTGTTGGTTTCTTATCGATGTATAATAAACAGCTACAGTCATGACAACATTGTTTCACATATATATAGATGCTATTTTACAAATAATTGTATTGTGATTTCATAACGTTATCAAATTTTACTAGAGCATATGGCGTAAGATGTGAGATTGTAGAGCAAAGAGTTCAAACGTATTTCAATAAGATTTTGCATATGGAGTCGTATTGTACTGAGATTGTTTTTTCATAAATTGATATTTACATAGTATTATGGTTTAAACTGAATTCAACCTGTGAAAAAAAATTATCCAAATTTTTGCTAAGCGGGGGATGTAATGTATTAGGGTTGAATTCTGTTCGAGGTCGGGGCTATTCCAGGTAAGGGTGTAAGGTCAGACCCGTAATGCTGTTTTGATGTTTTAAGTATGAGCATGTTTATGGAGAATAAAGACGTGTTTTGTAATGATGTCTTGTCCAGTTATTTAGTCCCCGTAAACGGCAAGAACATCTCAGAAAACCGGCACATGCATTGTTCAATTATCATTTGTGATTTTTATTGATTAAATTTGAATTTATGTTTTAAATATCAATCTCTATCTTGATAAGAAATTTGTTTACATGGTATAGCATCCCTTTTAATCCTTAGTAGCATATTATAAGTCATAAGTGCACTAAGGAGTCCTTAGCCGTGTTTAGACGCACCCTTTTCTGCTCTTGGTCGGATTGTAGTCTCTTTGACACATTCTCCGTTTCAATCCTCCATTTTATTCAATTAGTTGTGATTCTCTTTATCTCTCTGTTTGACGTTTTGCAGACAAAAACAATTCGCCGAATTAATCTAAATAAGCAGACATTAAACTCTTTCTTCCAAAACTTTTAGCATTAAAACCTTATTGCATGAAATTGAATTGGTATGTTATTATCTTTTTTTTCGGATTTTTTCATCACATTTTCGGATGACCTTAATAATAGTTACCTATATACATATTGTTTTAGTTGATTATCGTCTCTCATAAATCTGTACAGATTGGCTTATGTATACAAAATGTTTCTTTTATAAATGTATTGTGTAATTTTATACATAAGGTGAGACGTAAATAAAATATTGAATTGATTATAATGATTTTTGACAGAAATTTACATACTTAATAATTGAAGAATTCGTTCTTTTTATCGACACATTTAAAATTGCTGCCGTAAAATGTTATTTTTCGCGACGTCAAACTGTGAAATATCGGGAAAAGATGCATTTTTTCGAGATTTAACCATTAGCTTAAAAACGAGCATATGGACCCCTCTTTTTAGAAATGACATTTGGCTTGATACTGTATGAGGATTATTCGTTCCAACTTTTATGAAGAAGCAAGGATTTGTATATACTACAAGGACTATACAAATCCTTGGAAGAAGTTACCGACTTTTTAACTAGATAAATATACAACAAAAATACCGTTTTTTCTTCTTAAATCAATTTCTTTTAACAAAAATTAATTATTAACAAAGAATTGTTACACAAATGTAGAGCCCAATTTTGTAACGAAGATATTCCTAATCTCTTTACCGAAATCCGCATATCTTTATCTTTTGAAACAAAAAAGTTAAGGATGTCTGTTCAAAGGACAGAAATGTACAAGAAACCGAAATGTTAAGTAAATGTCGAATAATTCAAACCCATTTGTCTTTTAAATTTAGCACATGAAGATATAATTTTTATTACATATACAAATTGATTTTGTAAAAATTAGCTTGTATGTGAACTTTTGTAAAAAAATCACTGTGGGTCTAAAACTGTATCGCATGCCCATAATTGTCCTAAAGCTAAATGTCATCGTCAGATTATGAGGGTCTGAATGGGGATTCATTATTTCTGTATTCTATCATTTTAGGCAATTTTTTCTATTCGTTATACCTTTTGCCGATCATTCTTTATTTTTTCTATAAATTCTAGTACCTCATCATTTTCTTTTCTATATATTTGTCTGGTTATTTTCTGTATTCTTTATTTTTTTGTCAATAATTTTCTATTCTATAAACCCCCATCCACACCCTCATGTATAATGGAAGACGATAAACATTTTAGTATACATACCACCCGTTGTCACTTTCACCTGACATACAAATCACATATTGTTATTTCTCACCTGGACACAGGACTTATATAATATATATATTACGTAATAATAACGGATATATATAGTAAATTCAGTAGAATATAACCTGTATCAACGCACTGGCTTGTTAAATGTATTTAGATCTGACAACTGTTTATCACATTTTTGTTATTTTAAAATTGAGAATGGAAATGGGAATATGTCAAATAGACAACAACCCGAAAAGAGCAGATAACAGCCGAAGGCCACCAGTTATATTTGATAATGTTTTAGTTTCGAATAAGGCAAAACCATCGTATTTTCAGAAAATCTCTAAACGGATAATGAGAGTTTAGCGACCTTGACTGGCTATACAGCCCAAGCACGGTCGGTCTCTAGAAGTTGCCGAATTTAAGAGCCTATATCAAGAGATAGGCTTTACCTAGCTTTAGGTGTTTAAAAATATCCATTTAAGAACCAAATTGTGGCTTCTTTATATTTATACCAAAATTGAGTTCAAGGCAGTATTTTGTCGTTATATTATAACAGAACCATTGAATATTACTAAATACCCACAGCTTAAGATTATAAAGCCACATCATATAATAATAGAACCACGTCATATTATAACAGAACCACTGCATATTACTAAATAACCACAGCTTAAGATTATAAATCCACATCATATGATTCCCACAGCATATAATAAGATTTTGCAATATATATAAGACAGCTATGGCGTTCAATACAGGATCGCACTGATTAATCTTATCCAATTAGTAATATATATATAGCCAACGTTGGTCCTTTTTCAATCACGATTAATAAATGTTCTTTCAATGCATTCCTCGAACATTCTGCTACATGCAACGATAGCTACATTTTGGTCTCGCATCTTTTTCAGCCAAGAAACTTGCGATTAGTCCCATAGGGTCACAATCCTAACTTTCAAATTGTTTTCCAAATGTGAAAACACTGGACCAAATACAAACGGAACATTATAGTAAATCAGCATTACTTTTGACAGCCTTCGCTATAGGTGTTTATTATAATGGTTGGCTATCCAAAGTGTAAATTTAAATTTTCTTATCAAAAACGTTGAATTTGTAAATGTTACAACCGAAACATCGAGAAAAAGAACTCTGAAAATTGTGGAAATGTCATGTAAGCATGCATCACTTAAGAAGTCCTCACAATCCTACATTTGTCCAATTCCAAAGAAGATCTGTCGGTTTGAATTTTCATTAAATGGATACATGTATACAGTATACTTGTACTACAATAATCAACGAAACACAAATATGGCAGTTGCATTTTTAACAGCAACTATTGTCAACCACTGTTACGATATAAAGAATATAGTACGGTCAGGGTTCGATCTCCGAGTCAGAATAATGTGTCCGGGGATGATGGCATGTCTTCCTCCAGAAGTTCAGATGTTGCATTGTTCGTAAATTTGAAATTGAAACAATTTGGATATTTAAGTCAAAGATTTCAACTCTCCAAATCGAAAAATGCAACTGTCATATTTGTCTTTTGTTGTTTGTAGTAGTATAAGTCAGACCGTTAGTTTTCTCTCCTTCAATGTTTCACATCTTGTCATCCTCGGGCTTTTTGAAGCTTACTATACATGTACTCACCGCTGGCATCCGGTTCGATACTAAAAATTCATTAGAAAACTTATTACGAAAATGGATATTCCAAAGAATTCTAGGAACTTATATTCTACTCATTAAATCGGATTAAAAAAAATGTCATGTAAGAATTATTTTATGATCGTAAATTATTGTTGTCCACGATTCTCTCTTTATATTTTACCAATCTTCATAATAAAAACATAATCCAGAATACTTCTTTAGAAAACATGACCACCCAAGACACGCATAGATAGAGCGCATCGCTAGTCTTGTAATAGCGTGTCGTGTTCGCCTTTATGCGAAAGGTCGTGGTACGAACCCCGGTCAGATCAAACCAAATAATTTCAAATTGATGGTTGCTGCTTCACCGCTAAGCAAGCGGCATTAAGCAGTAATAGCAAAGACTGATCGGCTCGCAGTCAGAATAGTGTGTTCGATTAGGTTGACATGTCTTCTTGCGGACTGTTACAATGTGAACGAGCACGTTTACATTCCGGCTGAGTGTGCCAGTTTAGTATTAGGCAGGGCTAATAATTATAACACATTAACATCTCATTGTCCTAAATATGCATTTACTTTGCCGCTGAACGTTAGAAAAATAAAATATGGACAATTAAGTAACATATTAAGATTATAGAAAGCCATATCAGACATTTTCAAATCTCTGTTAGTCAAATTATCTTGCAAAAGACTACCAGTGACCACTGAAATGATCATTAGACTTTTCATCACCTTTCTATGTCTATAACATTGGACTTACTCTTAGGCTTTGTATAGATACACATTCTAGCAAAAATGCTTCACGGAAGTTTTTCTTCTTCAGTATGTACGGAGGGCTTAGAATATCCCTTCGCTATCAGTAATCGACGAAAATCTATGATAAAGGGCCTATATTTAGATATCATACAGATATAAATTCCATCATGACGGACTGAAAACGAAATCTTTACAAACTGACTGATTGTAAACTTGTTTTCGAGCAGTATAATACCTCCCAAGTATATGACTTTAAGAATCTCAGTTGGATAATCCTTACAGTTTCTGTCTTATATCTGTTCTCATGGTATAAACTAAAACCATTCGAAAACTACAATTATATTTGTATCTTTTGATATAATTTAATGAAATTTTTGAAAACTCTGGTCGATCATTGAAGTGTTAGGTTTGAGAAATCGAATTTCTTCTTATAGCTAGCAGCTATCTGACCAGCAATGGATCATATAAAGATATTGTAATCGACCTAAGAGCTAATGGACATTTACTGTCCACCCAAGTTAGCACAATGTATTGTGAAGAGCCAATGAAAAGATGAAAATGAGAGTGCGAGAAAAATTTAGCGGATGATGGCATATAAACAAAAGACACAGATGCCGATTTGAGGTATCAGATAACAGTCTACTTAATGGGTGGGTTGAGTGCTCACAATCATGTTTAACCCCGCCACGTTCTTTATGTGTCTGTCCCAAGAAAGGAGCCTGTAGTTCAGTTGTTGTCGTTGGTTCATGTCTGTCATATATTTTCGTAAATTGTTTTTTTTAAAATTAGGCCGTGAGTTTTCGCAATTGAATTGTTTCAAATTTTTCATGTCGGGGCCGTTTATGGCCGACTATATGGTGTGGGTTCTTCTCACTGTTGAAGGCCGTACGTTTGCCTATAATTGCTTACATCAACTTCATTAGAACTTTGGTGGATAGTTGTCTCATTGGCAATCAGACCACATCTCCTTATTTTTTACTTAATATGTACTTTTTACAAAAGAAGTTGATTTGATTAAGCGTGTTCGGAGTAAAAATATTTTTTGAGAAATTACAAAATCAGAGATATTGGCCGATTGTTTAGACGGTTAACTTACCAAAAAGCGTTTGTCAAATGAGAGTAGCTTCTTTGCATATACACAAAACAATAGTAATCGTCAAGACGGTAGTCCAGTTCTCTCCGTTTCATTGCGTACGAATTTTAGGTGAAGTGGTCACGTACAGTGTTGGAATCTTGCATTTTGAACATACGTTTTATGTATGGAAATCAAGAAATTCGGACATGTACCAAAATAACGATAAGGCAAAAATAATGGACCAGTGTTAAGGGTAACCAGTCAATTCTCATATTAATACACCGTCAAAATTTCATGTTTGGTTAAATTTCTTCAAAATACTGGTCTGGTCATCTGTTTTGTATATTGCCCTTTCATACTATTTTAAACTGCTAGGTTTTCTTTCATATATTTCGATGTGCTCCGTGCTGTCTATCATTTGTTGTTTAGTTTTATATGTATTGTCTATCATTTGTTGTTTCGAAATTTTGGTCTTTTGTTAGGCAATGTATGACAAATATATGTTCAAAAACCTCGCCCGTAATTATAAATTATGTAATTCATTGACCGCTCCCGACATGTGTAACTTCAATGCATATTTTAGCGGCGATAGATGTCTTTCAAAATTACTTTATTTTTATCAATAGTACCGCTTAAGTCGACGTTAGGGGCCGTCTTGACCTTGTTGTAGGGTATGAATGATTTGTTCATTGTTGAAGACCCTACATCAACTGTCAAGATGAAGAACAGGAATAAAAGCCCTGTTCATTGATAAATTTCTATGTTTTCTATTTATTGTGTGCGAGTTTGTCCCATGTACATTTACTCCATATCCTTTCATTTTCTATTGATTCTAGAGTTTGTCTCTAGTGCTGTGTGGAGGCAGTAGAACGTTTCCCGTGCTTGAGGTGTATGCTCTTATAATATTTACAGTTATGGTGTGCTTGTTCATGTGAGAATTTCTCATATTAATACACCGTCAAAATTTCATGTTTGGTTAAATTTCTTCAAAATACTGGTCTGGTCATCTGTTTTGTATATTGCCCTTTCATACTATTTTAAACTGCTAGGTTTTCTTACATATATTTCGATGTGCCCGTGCTGTCTATCATTTGTTGTTTAGTTTTATATGTATTGTCTATCATTTGTTGTTTCGAAATTATTGGTCTTTTGTTGGGCAATGTATGACAAATATATGTTCAAAACCTCGCCCGTAATTATAAATTATGTTATTCATTGACCGCTCCCGACATGTGTAACTTCAATGCATATTTTAGCGGCGATCGATGTCTTTCAAAATTACTTTATTTTCATCAATAGTACCGCTTAAGTCGACGTTAGGGCTGTCTTGACCTTGTTGTAGGGTATGAATGATTTGTTCATTGTTGAAGACCCTACATCAACTGTCAAGATGAAGAACAGGAATAAAAGCCCTGTTCATTGATAATTTTCTATTTTTCTATGTATTGTGTGCGATTTTGTCCCATGTACATTTACTCCATATCCTTTCATTTTCTAATGCACCATTATTCATTTTGACTTATCTTAATTTTGTGACAAATGACTTAATTACTTATGGCGGGTGATATCATTTGTTTATATATAGTGTCCAGACTGGGAAAATCTGAAAAAGTTAATTTCTTGTAATTTCGGACAAACAAGAAATTCGTTTAAATGCAAAATATCTACATTGGCTGTTACTTTACAAATTTGTAAACGAGAGCCGAAAGGTACCAGAGGGACACCCAAAATAAACCGACAACGCCATAGCAAAAACAAAAACAAAAAATACCGAAAGACAAACAAAAAATACAAAACAACATAGAAACCTTAAGATTGATCAACACGATTTCAGGTGCACCGAAAGGGTAAGCAGAACATGCACCACATGTGGCACCCGTCGTGTTGCTTATGTAAGTACAAACTCGGCGATAAGTTTAATTCATTAGGTCACATTCGAGAAAAAGAGGACCCGATTGTGGTAACGACAATTGGAACATATCCGTCGTCATCTGAGAAACAGATATTCCATAACGGTCAACCAACTCCTGCTGGCGTCCATAAAATTGTCGAAGTGATGATTTCAACTTCATCGTTTGAAGCTTTTGGTTTAATAGCTTCCTTGTGAGCAGCAACCCTATATCAAGGAAATTATGATAGGAAATGCACGCTCTGGAAGTTTAGAAACGAAACCTATGATAAACCAAACTAAACTACATTCAATAAGAAAAGAAAAATTTCTATTGCATATAACCTTTCTTTAAGACTAAACATTTTGACACATTTCTGACGTCACAAACACCAAATTTTATGAGAATTTGAATTTCAAATGAATATTTCAATAAATAAATAAATGAATATTGTCAAATTTGTGAAAACTGAAGTCATGTGTATCTTTTCACATGAAAAAAATAACATGCTTTAAAGAGCATGAGTCGCTCACCGAGGTCTATCTGCTTCTTCAACAATGGACGCTTATAGTAGTTGTAGTAGTTTATAATAGAATGCAAGGCGAAAATCTCTTTCATGTTGAATTTGCATTGATGATCATTTTTCTCTGTTGACAGTTTCTCTCTATCTTCTTTAGTTTTGTCTAAAACACACAAAGGGTAAATAAAATCGTCATTAAAGATCACTAACTCCTACAAAGAGTCTGCTAACGATTGCAGCAAACAAACTTAAGTGTAGATCTTGTCTTGCTGATAATTTATGTCTATTTTTATAGTTTTCAATATAACAGACCAAACCCCAAAATTGGTAAAAATCATCATTAAGATCAAGTATTCCAGTAAGAAGTTGACTGGCGATTTTGGCCATGTTTGGCTTATTTATAGATCTTGGTCAAGATTGGTTATAATTGGCCCAGAAGTTGCAGAGGAGACGATGTTTGTGAAAGTTAACGGATGACGGACGCAAAGTGATAGGAATAGCCCACTTGGACCTTTAGGTCATGTGAACTAAAAACGAAAATGACTCTGAATTTCAGTTTCTTAATACAATGAGAAATTGACTTATCTTAGATTGATTGTTGTCATTTGTCATTACTAAAACGAAATTTCTAAGTAAACTGTGCCTTAACTTCATGGTATGCTTAAAAATAGTAGATTTCTACAAATTTGTTGCAAACACAAGAAATTGTAAAACTACTGTATGTGGTAAGATGTAGTGCATATCTTGTGTTGTTAAGTAATATTATTATAATAATAATAATTAATGATAATAATAATAATTATTATTATAGAATTAAACTTAAATTTGAATGGATGCATATCATTGTAACTACTTTTAAAATTTACCATTTTTTACTTATTCATACTTTTTCTCAGACTATTACTGCATTCAATTGCAGATAAGGAAACCAGGCATGTTTCGACTACTCGCTCGTTTCCACACAGTTAAACAACAAAATTGGACAGGATGCACTCACATAATGATACTAATTTTTCACACCATTCTACTTCTTCTCATGTGTCCTCTTTGCCGTCACAAAATACAAACGTAAATATTTCATCTCCGTTTATCAATGTCACCAACTCCCCGTTCCAATGCCTCCGAGAATATCAGCTCCTTATCTTAGACTCCAATCACCGCTTATAATTAAAAAACTGTTTCGCATATACCAAGAAGAGCAACACAAACTAGAGAATCGTACACAAATATTAGACCGATGGCAGCAACAAATCGTCCATCTACCCTTCATACAACTGCTTTGTTTTCACCTTTTGCTGATTGCAATAGCAGTGACGGTCTATCTTCTACTTTTTCATCTCCATTCACAATAGCATACTCTGCATCGCCAATAACAAGTGATCAAAACCGTAATCTACACAGCATATCTACATCAATAGCAACACCTCGCCTTGCAACACCTCACCTACCTACATCAACTCCCTTACATCACCAGTAACAACATCACGTATAACAACACCAGTAACAAAATCTCGTATAACAACACCAGTAACAACATCTGACCTTTCAAGCTTCAATACTCGTGTACTTGGTCCTCTTACAACACAAAATGTTTCGGCCTCGATAGAAAATTCCTACAAGCGACCATCTTCATCTAGAAATATGACAAGTCCTGGTCGGTTTGTTAATAATACAAGATCGCATCAGCTCGAGATAATAGAAGACATATGACAGCCCTGTCTACAGAACGACCGTCTACCTCCCGTAGGTTGCATGGTCATTCTAGAAAGAACATCCGCTCTACCGAACTTCAATGAGCGGGTTAGGCGTCTTCTAGAGAATAATGATGGACAGGATAGACATCTTCCTGACAATAATGACGCTAGAGAAGGATTGGCCCGTCGAATGGACAGAGATAATTGTAGGGGTAGAGGTAGAGACGGTGGACGTCCAGCAAGACAGAAAGACGGAATTAATAAAACTCAAACTTCTCCTTTGTATATATAAGCACAAGAGCGAAATATTTGGTGCTCTCTCAGACACAGAATCTGACATGTCTAATTAAGTATTATTATTTTTTTGAATTCTTAAAAGTAATTTTGTTTGATTTGTATTATGTGTTTTCGGTGCATCTTTCGCCTGTTAAGACACTGGACAAAAGTGGTCTGGTACTCTGTTTCATGTATTCAGTTTCGGGGCAAAACAGATTTTAGCATGCAACTTGGCCATTGCCCAAGACCGCACGCTCAACGAAAAGCTCTTTTAGTAAATGTGTACACCAACCTGACAATGCATAAACAAAGATATCTTCAGGTCAACAAATGGTCGTCAACAAAAGGTAGTGGTGTATACATGAAGCATGAATTATAGTTGAGGTATCAACAGTTATCGAAATTTGGAAATTATTACTTGATTTATGACTTCTTGAGTGATTGTTTATTTGCTTTAACCCCAAAGGCAAACATATCATGCATATCCAGGACGAGAACTATTTTACACTATGTAACATACATGTAGTTATGTTCTGACATTTTGTCTTGCAATAGGCCATATTCGAACCCCTCAAAGAGATGTCGTAAAGAGTCTTTAATGGGGAAAAGAATGTGTCACTCACTCTACACGAGGCTTTGGATTTGACATTTCCTTTCCCATAAATTAAGTCTTAAACAAACATGTTATCTCAAAACGGAATGTTAGTACAGACATGTTAATTTGGAATAATACGAATTTGGACACAAAATGTTTGAGATAACAAGAGTCAACTATATCATATACAATCGTATCATGCTATGCAAGTTTGCTCTTAGTTTCGACACAATTTTTAATAAGGTAGCTATTAACAACACGCAGAAAAAAAATTGCAGTCCGCTTTGAAGACCCTCAAACTCTGTCTTTCTACAATGCGATGTTGTTAGGTTGCATTGTACGAAATCAATATAAAACAATTTAAATCTATTCTTCCACATTGATACACATAAATACACGCTTGTTCTCGTTGACAATTTATTAATATCTTAATTTTTAAATAAAACTATTATGATCACTTTCGATGCTTAGAATTTTGGAACTTATTGTTATTGTTTGGGAAATATAGTTTTATTTGTTTTACATGTACCTTAATTTATGTCCAAAAGTCAAAACTATTGCTTGCTATAAATAAGACTGTTTGCTAGATATATGTTTTAAACCATCTTATTGTGTCATGATACATGTATCATTCATAAGTACCTGTATGAATTTTAAATTTACAATTACATTAAAGTGTCGTTGTAAAAGTACTTCAAAACGATGTATTTGTGTTTATACAAAGTCTGTTGTCTCGTGTTGATTGTTTTCGTAAATTGAATTAAACTTTGCATTTTAGTAAAATTCAAATACTTACAATTTTAGTTTCTCACTTAAAATAATTGTAACAAAAATATGTATTTTATGTTTTTTCCGGTTTTTAAAGTCTTCTTTTAAAGAGCAATTCTAAAACTTCAACACTTTGTTGTAAACTTCAAGTGAGAAGTTCTCATTGATACTTAAGATAAAGACTTTTCGTAAGCAGAAATAAATTTTACTTTTACATTTTTAATTTTGGTTTATCCTATTGATTGATTGATTGTTGATTGATTGTTCATCCTATTGAACACGTATTAATAGACTGATGTTCAGTAGTTGTCGTTTGTTGATGTGGTTCATAAGTGTTTCTCGTTTCTCGTTTTATATAGATTAGACCGTTGGTTTTCCCGTTTGAATGGTTTTACACTAGTAATTTTGGGGCCCTTTATAGCTTACTGTTCGGTGTGAGCCTAGGCTCCGTGTTGAAGACCGTACTTTTACCTATAGTGGTTTACATTTATAAATTTTGACTTGGATGGAGAGTTGTCTCATTGGCACTCATACCACATCTTCTTATATCTATGTAAACTAAATGCAGCTGCATTTAAAGGTTCCTTCTACAGAAACCAACATCGTTCATGCCTTTTTTGTTGGATATATATAATGATGTTTGTGATTAGTGATCCACTACCTTTATGCACTTAATTTAGATAAGAATTTGTAATATAGTTCTCTGACATTGTCTTACCGCTTAATACCACTGATAGATACAGAGAAAATAATAATAATAAAAGTTATTGTATTGAAACACATCATATTTTTCTACATAGTTATATACAAATTATATAATATAAATCGTACAGTAACAAAATAAGATAGAAACTCAACCAAAGTGGATTTATGAGACACTGTATATATGTTTTCTAAACTATTTGAAAAGTTAAAAATAAAATCAGAACCATGTAATGAAAACGATAAAGAAAATTCAAATGCAGGTGCTATTCGTAAAATAGAAAACAAATGATATGGGGTATCCATCAATGAAACTAAATCAGTACATAAACAGCAAAAACACACGAAAAGCAAAGGAACAGCGCTTTTATTTCTGTTCTTCATCTCAAAGTCACATGCTTATTTTTGGAACTGAGTAAAATATCAATATACAAGACATTTTTAGACATTTTCATGGAACTGATACATGTACTAGGAAACAATATCTGTTATCTGACATTTCTATTAAGTGTTGCATACTTTTTAAAATTTGTTATTCGATTCTGTGTCTTTATATAGATTTTGAGATATAATATTCTCATATTCTTTTTAATTTTTTTTTAAAGCTGTAGTCGTTAAACATGTTTTTTTATATAGCCTACTTATATTTAAGAATTTTGTACATAATGTCTTTGCTACAACCCCAAATAAAAGCCGTATAGAAAAGGTATTGTTAATACTTGTATATAGGTCCGACTGGTTATATGGTCAGAGAATGTGCTGGTGGTTTTACCGGTGATTTATGAAAAGATTCAAATTGAATTCGTAAGGAACAACATCAAATTTGAAATGTAAAATGCTAACATTATTCGCCTAATTCAAAGACATAAACAGCATAGATAAATGGGAAGAGCCATATAGCCGTTCAATATGTGTAGGACTTCTATGTTGAAAACCGTTCAATACGTATAGGCCTTCTAAATCGAAAACCCATATCAAATTGCTGCAATTATGTTTAATTAGAGATGAGAGGGACGGTTTCAAAAGTAACCTTTTCTTCATTAGCGATATATTGAAATAAAATTAAATGCAATTATTTTCAATCTCGTTGCAAATATTAATTACATAAATTGTTAAAACACAAATTAAGCAACGAAGAAAATCATTACCTGATTAAAATTATATATCTGTATATAATCTAATTGTTCGAGGGTGAATTTCGCTGGACACAGTACCTACAATGTATAATCACACTTAGCTTTCTGGGTCCATATTAATCATGCAAATGTTATCAAACTTAATCATTCAAAGACAGAAATTATGTTTGAAATGTATGTGTACAGTATTATTTTTAAAATATTTTCTGAAATAATTTGTATAATGTATTTGCTAATCCAGATCACTTCAACTTAAGTTTTACTTTAAAAAATTAATAAGGCGCCAAAATACAGATAAATATATAGAACTATTTATTTGATTTAATCATTTTATCATAAGTGTTCAAAAGTAAATAACTCTGATCATCTACACATTTTATGTTGAAATTGATATACGATTATCATTCTTTCAAAATAAGTGTGGACACAGACTTGTGTTGTTTGATTGCGAATGTTGGTAATGATTTGTGCAGGGGATTCTCATTTGTCACTCCAAAATCAAAAATTATGTTGTGTTGTCTGGTGGGCACATGTGGACACAGTTTTACATTGAAATCGTTGTACGGTAGAAACATCAGGAATTAAGTCACAAAGCATTACCAATGACGGACAACTCTCAGGAGAAACATTTGAAAATTACCATGACTGATGTGGTTCTGCAAATACGTTGCATATTTGATTTCGTCATGCATAAACTCCAAAGACCAAACGTGTATTTTAAGGTTTTTAAAAACTCAAATTTTATTGAATCTCTGAAATATAAATTTGATGCAAAAAATAAAAGTGTCAACACTTCAGAATATCAGTGAAAATTTTGATACTGACACTAAAATGCAACGAATAAATTTATCGTCTATTTTGCCTTGTGAGTTTCATTCAATTTATACCGTTAAAATGTGATAATTTACCACGGAACACATTAGTAGGCTCTGCATTTGGTATTTGATTTCGTAGTGCCTAGACTCAAAAGACAAACTTAAATTTAAAAAATAAGTAAATTTAAAAGCTGTTCGAATCTTTTGAAATCTTTATTAAATGCAAGTTATAAAAGCAATACTTAAATACTTCGGAATGTTAGAGAAAATGTTTAGTAATTATATATATGATACAAAAATGCAATAAATAGATTTAGCGACTGTTTGGCCTTGTGAGTTTCGTCCCTTTTACACTAGTTAAAATGTTATTATATGCAATGGGACTCATCAGTAGGCTTTGCATATGAGGTGACAGATCAAAAGACTATTCGAATAGAAAAGAGAAAATGGCACTGTTTCATATAATTAGGTTAAATGGCATACATTTTAAATGTATCAAAGCTATTTATTTAAAAAAAAAAAAAAAGAAATGAAAATGAGATGAAAAATATCTGTTGAGGAACCAGTCTTTAAAATGTAACATTTAATAAATTGGAAATAAGAAGCATTATCTATATTAATGTAACATAAAAGTTAAGATTTTAGATTTTGCATTTTTAATTTTATAGATTGCCACTGTGAAAAAAGAAGTACACTGCATTGTAAATTCACAAAAATGACACATTCATATTTATACAAATTGTGATTCCAGCCAAAAAAATGCAATATATGTCTATGAATAAAAGTAGATGTAAATGCAGTGTTTATTTGATCCAATGTTGTTTGAAACATAATGTTCATGAAAAGGGAGGGGCACTTCTATCCATCCTTTTGTGGTATGGTGAGCAGCTGCACATTCAGTACCAAGACCTTTTGATATATTTTGAATATTAAAAAATCAATCTTTAGCTTTGTTACACTATTGCATAGAGTGTAGAAATTGATTTGTCAATTATATTATGCATTTATGACTAGTTTTAATTGTATCTTTAGAAATACTAAATAATTCAGATATACACCATATATATTCAATCTGAACTTCTTTACCGTATCATATATCATGAGGTTAGAAATAGGTTATTCCAGGGCTCATCCCTACCACCAATAAGTAGTAATTGCACCCCACTTTTAAACTGTATAAAAATTTTGAAGGAAAAACCAAAATTAAAAGGTTGTCATTAATAATCTCCACAAGTTCAAAGGTTTGGCAGGTATGATACATATAAAAGTGCAGTTTATTCAAATCCATCATATAGCTACCAGAGATTACATGTATATCAATGTGTATAGAGGTCTCAGTACTAGTAGCTGAGTCATCTACGTAATTGATCTGCAGTGATCTTTAGTCTGTCAACCCTGAGATTGTGAGTTTAAACCCTACATGTGCAGGAGCATCTGAGTCTTAGGATTGCCACTGCAGATTTATGTGGTTCTCTCTTGGTACTCTGCATGGCTTCTTCTGACAAAAAAAGCAACCTTGATATAGCCAAGAGTATTGAAAGTGGTGATCAACACCATAGATATGATAGATCAATCAACCAATCAATGTGCATGTACACTCTTATATATATTCTTACATGCATTAATATATAGATCGATGCCAGTGTCAAATCCATGGAATTGTATCATTAGGTAAATAGCAAATTACAGTAATATACATATATCATGTATTTACTTCAAAATTCCAACATGTATAAAGGACTTTACTATGGTGCTACATGAATAAGAAAATATTGCAGCTCACATACATGTATTATTAGTTACATAGTGTGCTAGTGACCCCATACATACCGTATTACGTCATTAGCACACATGCAACGAATTTATCTTACCGACTATCTTAACGTGTGCAATTAGACTAGTGACCTATCAAAATGAGCAAGTCTTCAATACCGTTAGCATTAAGAACCTACTTCCATTGATCCTACAAAACAGATGCTAACAATAACAACTTGTTAGGTTTAAATGTGTTTTATGAATTTATTTCAATCTTCATCATAAGATGAAAATGACTTTGAGTTAAGATGTTTTATGAAAATTATGACATGTCTGACTTTCTGTTCTCTGTAAATTTGGATGAAGTCGAACATGTCATCTAATTATCTATATATCTATCAAGTTACAATTACAGTAGCAAAATATAAACTTACTGGACTATTGAAGTGATACTAGTGTAGAACTGTCAATGTCACAATTTTGAATATATCATGAACTGTAACATCATATAAAACAAAACCAGACTGAATAATGAAACATCAAATTTAAATCTCAAATTGCCTGTCGTTTCAAAATTTGTAATAAAGCCCAGCCCCTAATACAAACCGTTTCAAAATTTGTAATAAAGCCCAGATCCTAATACAAACAACAGAAAATAAAAATACAACAGTATATTGAAGAAGGTCTTAAGGGAATATTGTATTACTCAACCAATATGTTTGTATGCATAGTAGAAAACCCCATGAGTAACATATATTGTACATGTACATTTTTGTAAGATATTCTGGATTCTAATCGTTATCTTTCTGTCAAAGAATTTTATTCAAGGCAACATTTCATCCATGATGTAGAGGTGTCATATTTAAGTTATGGGAATACATTTCATAGCGTGCTTCCTTAATAATTGCTTAATCTATATTTAAGAACACAAATCCTCTGTATTCAACATGTTCAAACCAGAAGAATTTCCTGGGAAGAAAAGTATATTTAGTTAAACATGTTTAACCCTGCCACATGTTTTATGTGCCTGTCCCAATTCAGTGGTTGTCAATAGTTGCTGTCTGTTATAGTTGTTTTTGTAAAATTGTTTGTTAATATAATTTTAGGCCGTTGGTTTTCTGGTTTGAATTGTTTAATATTTTGTCATGTTATGGCCTTTCTATAGCAGACTATACAGTATGGGTTTTGTTCATTGTTGAAGTAACAACATAAACAAATCAATCCTGTGCATATAGTAGCTTTAAACTAAAAATCATATAAATGAACTCGCTGATTAACTATTTTAACTTTTACATACATGTAGAAAATAAAATAGAATTCAAACCACAAACGATAAGACACAAACACAATATCCAACCAGAATTACAAACGAAACATCATAACTAAATACATGAATGTTGGATGTATAAATACCGAGACACGTCAAATAGCAATGCGAATTCACACTCGGGAAAACAGTCATATTCGGGAATAGGTCACGTTCGGTACTTAGCAGACCAGACGACGTAGATGGTAAACCACAATCTAAGACGTGGTAAAAATGTCGTTAGTTAGTTTAGACACAGACAGATCGTATAGATCAATCAATTCGTGATGGTGTCCGTAAAATTTACGGAGTGTCATTTTAATATTTCCTCTCATAACTCTGTTTGAGCAGTTTCTACGTAAACGGTACCAATTTTGCTGCACCAGATGCGCACTTCGACAATCAATGTCTCTTCAGTGATGCTCGAGGCCAAAATATTTGAAAATCCAAAGCTTATTAAAATAATGAAGAGCTATAAACCAAAAAGGACAAGAAGGCTGTATGGTCATTAGGACTGTGCTGTATAGTTGTCGCGTTGCAATTGGCAATCATATCACAACTATTTTTTAAGACTTTATACATCATGCATATTAAAGTAACTATATCTAAATGACCTATGGATTTTTTTTTTTTTTATGTAATAGAAAATAATCTGATTCTCAACATTAATGAAAACCATATTTTGATCAGGAAGAAGGAAAACAATCTATTTCATTCTTCGAGTACTTGTCATTAAATTTTAAGAATGTTTAGTTCTTTAAAATTCTCACTTTGTATGACAAACAAACAAAATTTGATGCCTGCATGGATCGTAAGAAATTTTCAAAACAAAAAACATATTAAACCCTTGGTATAATGGTACATGGTTGATCGATTGTTGTTTGCATTATTTGCAATGGCAAATATTTCATTCATGCTCAGGGAACAAATGAACAATAAATACAATAGGAAGATTCTGTGCAAGGTAGGCCGACCAGAAAATGAGGGTGGATTTTGATTGCCACTTGAAATTAGGGATCACTGTCTGAAATGGGAAAGAAATTTAGCCTTGCAACTGGCAACCTACAGAACCTCAAACAGTAGTTGCAAGGATTCTTTAACATGTAGAGAGTGTTGCACTCTCTCTGCACGAAGCATCAGATTAAACATTCTCATTCTGACCGCACGTTCATGATATATGAATTTAAAACCAAATACCATTTGCATTTACTAATGCAATTGCATTTAACATTTTTAAAAGAGGGACAAATGAACCCCGGGTTAACATACTCTGTGGGCAAACGATTGTCTGGATGAAATGTTATGTTTGGCGAACAATCCCCATTCCATGGTTGTAACGATTGTATTATAAAAGCTTTATTACCATACAAAACAATTTTTTTCTCAGTTAAGCTAAGAGTACTAAAAAGAAAATGAAATGGGCATATAACCTTTTCAACACATTGAAAACACCCAAAATTACTTTGATGGTGATAATGCTTTTATAATACATTTAAGCGAATATATATATCCTATTTCGACTCTTTAAAATTCAAAAGTCAATCCTAAATTGAGGTAAATTATATGACCTTCCAAATACCGGTTCGAATCCTAACATCACTGAAGAGACATTAATTGTCGAAATCCGGATATGGTGTACAAATTTTGCACCTCATGTTTGCGGTATACCATCTTTTCTGCAAGTTTATTGTTTTCTGTTTGGTATTAAATTAATACTTAAGATCCATTTTGTTACATCTGGTGATCCGTTTATTTGGCAATCGCCATGGCAGTCAGCAGGGTTTAAGAACATCCTTTGTTCGACCTACTAGTCAAATGTGTTCTGTTAAAATATACTTTTTCACTTGTTTTGGTCTTTTTGAAAATGTTGTTTGTGCTTAATTTAGAACCCTCTACCAAGAAATTTTTTGCATGCACACTTATAAAATTGCGGTTTTATCCAACGCAATCATAGGTTTGAACGTTGTTTTCAATTTAGACTTGTTTATATTTATATATATATATTATCACAGATCCTCCGTCAAAATGAAGCTTGTTTCATGGCATTTTAAAAATTTCTGAATAAATCATTCAAACGGTATGATGATAATAGTGTATAACTTATGCTTATTCAAATCCCATATTATATACTGTATACAGTTTACTAGAACACACCCGCAACATCGCGGGTCCATGACTGAATTAAGTACCTATGCCTTATTTTTAGCCTGGATTTTTAGTGTTCGTATTGTCATCTGATTATAAGGGCACAGTTTTCTCTGCTTTCAAAATCTTTCTGTTTGAACCCGTCCTGGTTTTCTTACAACAAATAGAAACTACATGTGACATATACTATTGGTATCGGTTTCGGATTCGGAATCGACCCGGAACTTGTAAATTATTGTTAATATGAATTATCTGGAAAAGAAAAGGGCCTGGAATGGTGTAATTTTAATCAACACCATTGTCTTATATTAGTTATGTATAAACCAGACTCAAGCTAGCGACCAATTCTAGCAGCCAATCAAGCTAGCGACCAATTCTAGCGACCACTAAAGAACACAATGAGAATCAACTTGTCAAAGAATCATAATGCGGTATGTGTGAAACCACAAAACCCCATTATGAAGAAACGTTCTGTTAAAACAAAATCTATCTACCAGTACGGTATATATTGTTTTTGACGTTTAAATGACCAGAGATGTCCAGCATTTGAAGTGAAAGTGGACCATATCAACACCAATGACGTCTGTAACTGAATGCTCTGACTAGCTTGCTTGCTAAATGCCGGCATAGCAATTCGAAAAAGTCCAAATATCTTAATAAAACCTGTGTCAGATGTATGATGTTTGATGAAATTTTGAATATGTCTATATTAATACAGTCTTTGTTAACGAACTATTTTTATTCCGCTGCATCTAAACACATACTAAATATTATCATACATGTCTTTATATAAATGAAAGTGCACCCACTCCCGGATTTTACACCATCGGAAGGGACAAGTTGGGAAAATAACCATCTTTTACGTCTTCTTTACGTTTTCTGTGTTTTCCATACTCTAAACCTATCATATTGTAAACTTGTATCAGTTATTGCAAATAAATATTAAAGACGTCTATCTTATGGAACGCCTCAGCTGTCTTATGTGGAACTCTGATATTACTTTATGTTGTTTTATTATTACTTGATGATATTTTGTCTTTACTTAATATGGTTTTGACATTACGTAATGATGTTTTGATATAACTCAATATGGAATAGTCATTACTTAATGATATTTCGATATTACACGATATGACTTCGTATTGACTTGATATAGTTTTGTCATTACTCAATATGGTTTTGTCATTACTCGATGTGGTTTCACCATTATTTAACGTGGTTGTGTCATTAGTCCATGTGGTTTTAACATTACTTGATGTGAATGTGACTTAACGTTATGTAGTTGTTTCATTACATCATGTGGTTTTGTTATTTTGTAATGATGATTTGCCTATTCTTTATATGGTTTTAACATTACGTAATGATGTTTCAAAATTTGACGATTTTACACTACATGATGTGTTTGTTTCATTATTTGATGTGGTCCTGTCATTCTTTGATGTGGTTATCCCATTACTTGATGAGGTAAAATCACGTGACCAATTCGGAAAAAAAACTGTTCTATTTTTAGATAGATTTCCATGTTGTATGTGCCTTGGATGAGTGTGGCCATCCATCGAATTAGAGTTCAAATTAAAGTTAGGGTTACTGTTTGAGTAGAACTTTGAGTTAGTCTCCGATTCAGAATTCAAGTCATTATTAGAATTAAAGTTTTAGTTAGCATTGAGTTTCGAGTTGGACTTCAAGTTTGAGTCACATTTAAAGGTAGAGTTCTAGTTACACCATTAAATTTGAGTCACTTTTGAGTTTGAGTAAGATTCGAATTTAAGTCTCATTTAGATTAATAAGATTTTGAGTTGAAATTGTGCTATCTTATATGAGTTCGTAATTAAATTTTCTATCGCGAAACAAGGACTTTTGCTCGATTCCGAAAAGAGGGCTCCGGGATATGCGTACAAAAGATAAACAATATTACAGTATACAAAACGCAACATAGAAGTTGAAATAAAGTTAGATGTGGTGTGATTGACAATGAGACAACTATCCCCAGAGTTTAAATGCAGTGGATATAAGAAATCATATATAGGCAACCGTACAGCCTTCAACACACCATATAGTCAGCTATAAAAGGCCACCATGCACCATGTAAAAATTCAAACGAAAAGACAAACGGTCTTATTTATATTTAAACAATCTACAAAAAATGACACACATTTATACAACGACAACAATTGAACTTCGTGCTCCTGACTTGGGGCAGGTACATAAAGAAAGTGCACGTGGCGGAGTTTAACATGTATGTGAGCGCTAAATCCTAACCTTACATCGGACTGTTACACTTGTGTAACAGCATAACACGAGAAAAAATGTAAACTAGACAAAGTGATGCCCCGCACTCAACTCATTTAACCGCTTATACCCCAAAATGACCAAAAAGTTCAATTATCTCCCAAAAGAGCAAAAGATAATAAAATAAAACCAACACCACATGCACACCTTCAATATATGTACATACAGACAGTAAAGAGAAACTTCCTAGGATTCAAACTGTAGGAGGAGTTATGCGGAATAACTATATACCCATAATGGGACGGACAGACGGACGGACGGACGGACGGACGGACAGGGATAAACAATATCCCCCAACTTTCAGTTGCGGTGGCATACAAAACAGTTTCATTTGGCTGACTCAATAGATCGGTATGACTGGGTAATATAAATCCATCGGGGGTGATCTCGGATGCTCCAGAAAGGCACCCGCCGTGTTATTTGAGAAAGTACAAAGTTACCCAGTGATTTGGTTTTATTTGGTAGTTCACATTCAAGAAAAAAGATGACGGTATTATGGTTACGACCACTGGAACATGTCCGTCGTCACATGTGAAACAGATATTCCAAGAAGTTTATTTTTCAATTAGTGCGAGGTAGATCAGGGAATTCAATTGATTACAAATAAAAGATTGATATTTGTATAAGTTCAAATGATCATTTACGCTAAAAAAAATTCGGAAAATTCTTATTTTATAGTATTGATGCTTTGTCGCTAAGTCCGAGCCCCTTCCCCCGTTTCCCTGTAACTTTAGTGTGAGTTGATTTGAAGTGCTTCATTTGTTAACATTAAAGTTCAAGTCGTTTGATTTGTGTCGAGCCTGCGACATCAATGTTGCGGCAGTGAGACCCAACAAACCTATATTTCGTCGTCGATAGTGGCGTCGGCGTCTCCATCTCTATTTTTTTTTTTTTTTTTTATTTCTATTGAGTTTAACCTTTCATTATACATGTTACTAAACACGTATGCCATTATAATTTTGTACTTTTAGAATATCATACTGTATTTGTTTACCTCAACTATTGTATCTGTATTTATATTGTATGTTTCTCTGTAAACTTGTAATTAGTTTTAGAGAATAAAGTATCTATCCATCTATCTGTCTATCTATCTATCTATCTATCTATCTATCTATCTATCTATCTATCTATCTATCTATCTATCTATCTATCTATCTATCTATCTATCTATCTATCTATCTATCTATCTATCTATCTATCTATCTATCTATCTATCTATCTATCTATCTATCTATCTATCTGTTACTAAACACGTATGCCATTATAATTTTGTACTTTTAGAATATCATACTGTATTTGTTTACCTCAACTATTGTATCTGTATTTATATTGTATGTTTCTCTGTAAACTTGTAATTAGTTTTAGAGAATAAAGTATCTATCCATCTATCTATCTATCTATCTATCTATCTATCTATCTATCTATCTATCTATCTATCTATCTATCTCTATCTATCTATCTATCTATCTATCTATCTATCTATCTATCTATCTATCTATCTATCTATCTATCTATCTATCTATCTATCTATCTATCTATCTATCTATCTATCTATCTATCTATCTATCTATCTATCTATCTATCTATCTATCTATCTATCTATCTATCTATCTATCTGTTACTAAACACGTATGCCATTATAATTTTGTACTTTTAGAATATCATACTGTATTTGTTTACCTCAACTATTGTATCTGTATTTATATTGTATGTTTCTCTGTAAACTTGTAATTAGTTTTAGAGAATAAAGTATCTATCCATCTATCTATCTATCTATCTATCTATCTATCTATCTATCTATCTATCTATCTATCTATCTATCTATCTATCTATCTATCTATCTATCTATCTATCTATCTATCTATCTATCTATCTATCTATCTATCTATCTATCTATCTATCTATCTATCTATCTATCTATCTATCTATCTATCTATCTATCTATCTATCTATCTATCTATCTATCTATCTATCTATCTATCTATCTATCTATCTATCTATCTATCTATCTATCTATCTATCTATCTATCTATCTATCTATCTATCTATCTATCTATCTATCTATCTATCTATCTATCTATCTATCTATCTATCTATCTATCTATCTATCTATCTATCTATCTATCTATCTATCTATCTATCTATCTATCTATCTATCTATCTATCTATCTATCTATCTATCTATCTATCTATCTATCTATCTATCTATCTATCTATCTATCTATCTATCTATCTATCTATCTCTATCTATCTATCTATCTATCTATCTATCTATCTATCTATCTATCTATCTATCTATCTATCTATCTATCTATCTATCTATCTATCTATCTATCATCTATCTATCTATCTATCTATCTATCTATCTATCTATCTATCTATCTATCTATCTATCTATCTATCTATCTATCTATCTATCTATCTATCTATCTATCTATCTATCTATCTATCTATCTATCTATCTATCTATCTATCTATCTATCTATCTATCTATCTATCTATCTATCTATCTATCTATCTATCTATCTATCTATCTATCTATCTATCTATCTATCTATCTATCTATCTATCTATATCTATAGATCGTTAGGTTTCTAGTTTTTACATTTTTATTTCGGGACCTTTATAGCTTACTATAGGGTATGGGTTTTGCTTATTGTTGATAACCATACAGTTTTGTTTTAGTTAAATAAAACCGAATTAAACTGTTTTGACATGATAAATTTGTAAACCTCCATGAAGTGTTTTAAAACTTGTATAGGAGTATAGGAGTTATTCCTCAATTTCAAGAAAAGCATCTACAGAAAACATTTTTTAAAAATTTTGTTTTACCGATAAATGTATAGATAAATGTACAGCCGATCAACATGACGCTTTTACACTTACAGCAGCAATATCAGGCGAGACATAGGGTTCCGTGGAATATTTTACAAATTTATTACAAAAATACTGCTTCCGTTTGAGAACTTAGGATAAAAACAACAAGACAAAGTGGTCTGGGGATATCCCAATTATGTAAGAAATACTGTAAACTTTTTAATACTTTTTTTCTTATTATTGTCTGCCGGTTACCTTTTTCATGCTAAATTACTCTGAACAACCACTCGAACTTTAACTCAATGGATAGCGATACCCATCCAAAGCACATTAAACAAATGATATATTGAAATCTGTTTAAACGTAGAACATATTTTTTTCCGAATTGGTCACGTGGTTTTACCTCATCAAGTAATGGGATAACCACACCAAAGAATGACAGGACCACATCAAATAATGAAACAAACACATCATGTAGTGTAAAATCGTCAAATTTTAAAATATCATTACGTACTGTTAAAACCATATAAAGAATAGGCAAATCATCATTACAAAATAACAAAACCACATCATGTAATGAAACAACTACATAACGTTAAGTCACATTCACATCAAGTAATGTTAAAACCACATTGACTAATGACACAACCACATTAAATAATGGTGAAACCACATTGAGTAATGACAAGACCATATTGAGTAATGACAAAACTATATCAAGTCAATACGAAACCATATCGTGTAATATCGAAATATCATTAAGTAATGACTATTCCATATTGAGTTATATCAAAACATCATTACGTAATGTCAAAACCATATTAAGTAAAGACAAAATATCATCAAGTAATAATAAAACAACATAAAGTAATATCAGAGTTCCACATAAGACAGCTGAGGCGTTCCATACTATCTCATAAGCATATAATGGCTATATAAAAGCACATGGCGGATCAGAAATGAGAATAAAAAGTAAACAAATCGAATTAAAAAACAAGAATATCTGTCCATGATGATTTGCTCGCACATCATTTTCCATATTCAGTGAACCGTAAAACCTGTGTCAAAATGCTAATTTTGGCATTCAATTTAGAAAGATCACATTATAATGAACATGTGTACTACGTTTCAAGTTGATTTGACTACAACTTCATCTTCAACTACATTCATTAATAACGTTAATCTAATGCAGTATGAATGGACGGACGGACGGATAAAAGAACGATCGAACGGATGAACGGTGAAACGAACGAACGAACGAATGAACGAACACACAGACCTGAGAATATCATTCGCTTTACTATCGTAGGCCGAGCATAAAATTTATATTTAATGTGAGTTGACTTAAACTTGTTCCTTAGTACAATATATATGCTTTCAAATAAACGAAATAAGAAAAATACTATGTGCGATAGAATTACTATATACTGGCTTTCCATACACTCGGCATCCTCAAATATCCTGTATTTTTTAGAAAAGGAACTTTTAATGTCTATTTCCTATACTAAATATGAAAACATATGGAAGAGCAAGCTGTAAGGGTGTATTTCATGCCGATAATAAGTACTTTCAAATGAAATTATACGTGCACTATTTTGTACGGCATGCACCTTTACTTGAAAGAAATGTATCGACAGGTAAAAAGACTTCTGATTAAAGGAAAATGTACACTTTGAACCCTACATTCCCGAATGGTTTAACCCCAAAAATTATTTCAGTGGGCTCTGCTCTGATTTATTACCTTTTATTTGAGCCATTTCGGTAAAGAACTTTGCTGCACGAGCTAGCGAGGCTTACCGAAAGAGTGTCGGGTGGACACGTATTTTTTAACAACAACTTTGAACCCTACAATTCCCAAATGGGCTAACCCCAAAAATTATTTCAGTGGGCTCTGCCTGATTTATTACCTTTCATTTGAGCCATGTCCGGTAAGAACCATGCCGTACAGCTGGCGAGGCTTACCGAAAGAGTGGGGTGGACACGTATTTTTTAACAACAACTTTGAACCCCACAATTCCGAATGGTTAGCCCCAAAAATTATTTCAGTAGCTCTGCTGATGACATTACCTTTCATTTAAGCCAAGTCCGGTAAAGAACTTGGCTCAAATGAAAGGTAATAAATCAGAGCAGAGCCCACTGAAATAATTTTTGGGGTTAGCCCATTCGGGAATTGTAGGGTTCAAAGTTGTTGTTAAAAAAATACGTGTCCACCCTACACTTTTCGGTAAGCCTCGCCAGCTTCGTACGGCAAAGTTCTTTACCGGACATGGCTCAAATGAAAGGTAATAAATCAGAGCAGAGCCCACTGAAATAATTTTTGGGGTTAGGCCCATCGGGAATTGTAGGGGTTCAAAGTTGTTGTCAAAAACGAGTTCACCCTACACTCTTTCGGTAAGCCTCGCCAGCTTCGTACGGCAAAGTTCTTTACCAGACATAGCTCAAATGAAAGGTAATAAATCAGAGCAGAGTCCACTGAAATAATTTTTGGGGCTAGGCCCATTCGGGAATTGTAGGGTTCAAAGTTGTTGTTAAAAAAAAAAAACGAGTCCACCCTACACTCTTTCGGTAAGCCTCGCCAGCTTCGTACGGCAAAGTTCTTTACCGGACATGGCTCAAATGAAAGGTAATAAATCAGAGCAGAGCCCACTGAAATAATTTTTTGGGGGTTAGGCCCATTCGGGAATTGTAGGGGTTCAAAGTGTACATTTTTCCTTTAATCAGAAGTCTTTTTTACCTGTCGATACATTTCTTTCAAGTAAAGGTGCATGCCGTACAAAATAGTGCACGTATAATTTCATTAGAAAGTACTTATTATCGGCATGAAATACACCTTACAGCTTGCTCGTCCATATGTTTTCATATTTAGTATAGGAAATAGACATTAAAAGTTCCTTTCTAAAAATACAGGATATTTGAGGATGCCGAGTGTATGGAAAGCCAGTATATAGTAATTCTATCGCACATATTTTTTTTATTTCGTTTATTTGAAAGCATATATATTGTACTAAGGAACAAGTTTAAGTCAACTCACATAAAATATATATTGTTATGCTCGGCCTACGATAGTAAAGCGCATGATATTCTCAGGTCTGTGTGTTCGTTCATTCGTTCGTTCGTTCGTTTCACCGTTCATCCGTTCGATCGTTCTTTATCCGTCCGTCCGTCCATTCATACTGCATTAGATTAACGTTATTAATGAATGTAGTTGAAGATGAATTTGTAGTCAAATCAACTTGAAACGTAGTACATGTTCATTATAATGTGATCTTTCTAAATTGAATGCTAAAATTAGCATTTTGACACAAGTTTTACGGTTCACTGAATATGGATAATGATGTGCGAGCAAATCATCATGGACAGATATTCTTGTTTTTTAATTCGATTTGTTTACTTTTCATTCTCATTTCTGATCCGCCATGTGCTTTTATATAGCCATTATATGCTTATGAGATAGACGTCTTTAATATTTATTTGCAATAACTGATACAAGTTTACAATATGATAGGTTTAGAGTATGGAAAACACAGAACACGTAAAGAAGACGTCAAAATATGGTTATTTTCTCAACTTGTCCCTTTCCCGATGGTGTAAAATCCGGGAGGGGTGCACTTTCATTTATATAAATACATATATTTAGTATGTGTTTAGATGCAGCGGAATAAAAATAGTTCGATAACAAAGACTGTATTAATAATAGACATATTCAAAATTTCATCAAAATCATACATCTGACACAGGCTTTATTAAGATATTTGGACTTTTTCGAATTGCTAGCACGTTTTTTTTTATAGAAACTATATATTTCTTTACTCCTTGATATCAATATGCCGGCATTTAGCAAGCAAGCTATTCAGACCATTCAGTTACAGACGTCATTGGTGTTGATGTGTTCCACTTTCACTTCAAATGCTGGACATCTCTGGTCATTTAAACGTCAAAACAATATATACCGTACTGGTAGATAGTTTTTTTAACAGAACGTTTCTTCATAATGGGGTTTTGTGGTTTTCACACATACCGCATTATGATTCTTTGACAAGTTGATTCTCATTGCTAACTTTAGTGGTCGATAGAATTGGTCGCTAGCTTGATTGGTCGCTGGAATTGGTCGCTAGCTTGGGTCTGGTCTTATTCATAAGGTGTATTCGTCTCGATTTTATCATGATCACAAAACTTTTATCACCAGTTATGACAATTTTGTTAATTGAGTTTTCTGTTGTCACGTGCCCTCAATTTTACGCACTTATTTTCAAAAGTATTTGATAACAATTCCTGGACGTTAGAATGTCTGCAACTTTTTAAGCCAGATTAATATTGTGTTGTATACACATGTATGTTGAAAAAATAGTAAATTTCTATAAATAATTAAAATATCAGCAGTTAAAAATATTGATTAACGATATTTATATTACACGTAAAACATCTGATTATCTGGTACCCAGTCGACGAAAAACTAAACGAAAAAACAATTTAATTTTTTACAAACTTACGAGGATTTAATCATACGCACATTCTAGAAAACAATTATAATGAAAAATTTAAAGTAAAGGTTTCGTGTAGTATATAATTTCCATCCTTACCTTTAAGTCGTTGATGGATTGCTGTATCATGGCGGGTTATCCATTGAAAGGAATTTAAAGGAACATGAGGTTCTGTAACGATGTGTGGCCCTCGTGTGAAGTAAAATTGATTATACATCATCAATTAAAAACAATTTGTTGTGATATAAGTAAAGATTTACAAAATAATGTTGCAACTAGAAAAGCTATAAAAAAGAAGATGTGGTATGATTGTCAATAAGACAACTCTCCACAAGAGACCAAATGACACAGCAATTAACAACTATAGGTCACCGTAAGGCCTTCAACAATGAGCAAACCCAATACCGCATAGTAAGCTATAAAAGGTCTCGAAATGACAAATGTAAATCAATTCAAACGAGAAAACTAACGGCTAGCCAATTACATTTGGAAAATGTCATAATAGTGTATATACTGAAGAAGAGATAAGAAATAATTCCAGCAATTCAATGGGATTTGTTACTTTTGAAACACAAGTGCATCAAGTTCTTGCGTATTGGATAAATAACAAATGATGAAAAGATAAATTCATTGTATATTAAAAAAAAAACAATCATAGCAAAACTTAAAAACAAATTGGAGGAATTTATTATTCTGTGTATGTAAATCATACATATAGGATGTGATTTTCAATACGGTTTTATTAACAGGGAAATTTTTAATTTGGGGAAAGAAAGGAACGTCATTAATGATGAAAAGATAAAAAAAAAAACCTACTAAAGAACGTACGGAAATATTTCAAATGGCAAGCATACAAAACGTTCATTCTACGAACCTAGATTTAAGTTTAACATGTTTAAGTTCATCATACTCTTTTAATTTTGTATGTACTTTGTATATTCAATGTATAATTTATTTTTTTGCTTTGCAATGACTTATTATGTTCGATCCTAATGTTTATAACCTCTTATGTAGGCCTGTGTATTACAAACGATTTATCAATTTAAAAAAAAACTATTCCATTAATCACACTCAGAAGAGCGTGTAGAACCCCCAACCCTCATGTGTATAATCATGTCTACGCCCCTGTTTTAAGTTGCTCTTTCTTTAAAAACACTGTTCAATGCATTCATAACTTTTTTAAGGTGTGGACAATTTACAGCTTGACAAATTTTCTATTGTTGAGGCAAAATGCAATAGACCTAGAATTACCAGTACGTTTAAAAACCGCTCAATACCTCCTCAGTGCTCTCAGGACATTTAAAGTGCACTCAGGACATGAAATGGACATTTTAGTGAGCGTAAAGGGTGTGCATTCGATAGATAATTTAATTTTTGTTCTTATATTTTTTTTATAAAATCAATTCAATATTTGAGAAGTTATTTAAGTTCAATTTATTACATTTGAAAACGGTAAAAAAAATATTGACGGAATTCATTACAAAATGTGGCGTCCTTATGATCAAAACCAGCATTTTTTCTACTTTTGCCAATTAACGAACATTCTAAAACATTATGAAACTCATCCTCAATCTCACCGGAATTTCATAAAGTATTTCAAAACTGATCAATTTGCCATCTACTAATTTCAATAGAAATTTTTGTGTTCAAGTTCTATATCTACAAAAAGACTCACTATTTTGTTATATAGAATACCAAAGAAGGGTTCGCAAGTTAGACAGTTTATGCATAGTCTAATCGTTTTCCCCTATTTTTCCTGAAACTCCTGATATAGTTGAGCATTATTAATAGACAGCTTACATACGCAAATTTAAAATAAAAAAGATTTCACCATTAAAACTCATTCTTATCCAGTAATGAATTTCTTGAACGAGTGAAATTTTGAAACAATTTTTTTTTATCTATCTCTTTTACGATAGCCTATTTGTGAAAAAATACGATCTAATTTCAACTGAATTTCATTAAGTTAGATTTATTCCCCATTTTAAAATTAACTTGTCCAATAACAAATTCCTCGAACGAGTTTGAAAACGGAAATAAAATAAGAAGAAGGAATTTCTCATCAACATTTCTCCTTAATTTTCATGACGCAAGATTTGTTTTGTATCGTGATTATATAATTTATCGTAGGGCATGTAGAAAAATCCGTCCGTTCGGAACTAATCTTACCTTAAGTAGCTTGATGCATACTGGTCCAGTATTTAAAGCATTGAAGGAATTTAGATACATGTTAATTCTGAAAAAATCTCCGTTTTCCTCTCAGTCTATATCATTCATCATATTTGGGTATTATTCTAATGATTAAAATAAAGTTTTTCGTGAAGCATTGTCGAATTGCACTCCGTGTGTGCAGTGTGATGCGAGAAATATATGTCTGCATTCAAGAAATATATAACAGGCTAAGATCATGAGAGAAACTGTATTAAAATTCATTGAAAGTGAGTTTTTTTTTTTATTCCTTCATAATCGCAAGTACGTATGTTATAAGTCCTTGATAATCGTAAAAATGCATAACGCATAAAGTAAGTTTAATAACATGAAACAATTCAGAAACAACTTAAAAATATCGTATAACGTGTATAATCTAATTTTAAACAAACCACTAACTGTTTTAATACCGCGATTTTCATAAGCAATAAGGATAATCATATAAATTTTGTTGATTGGATAATTTACGGTTGAGTAATTACAGGGTAATTGTATAATCAGTGACACATGCCCTCATTGTTTTATAAAATAATTAATATCCTCGAAGTTCGTTTTCAAAATCTACCAAAAAAAACCACTGAAATAAACAGCGTTCAAAGAATACATAAATTCGTCCTGTGTGCATAAACGGTAACTATAAAGAGTCCTGAGTGCATTCAGGAAGTCCTGAGCAGTGTTTAGACGTACCCTAGAATTACTGTTTCATGTACATTAAATTCCGGGAAATGGAGTTATTTGCTGGTTACAGCGATGTACCTTATTAGAGGGTTTGATGAGGACTGAATTGCACGATATTTACTAAACACAATCGTAAAACCGCGCTCTATTGGTTTTTTCAGCCTTTTCCGCTATGAATGTTGTTTTTTTTTTCACCAGTGACAAATATTACAAGTGGATCAAGATGTTAATTTATATATAACTTTCAAAAGTCTATACTGTTTACGGAAAAGGTCAACAATTTCAATATATTCACAACCAAAGGTTTCATTTAATAAAAGTTTTAATATATATTGTTTTATTTGACGGTAATTGTAAAAGTTTTTATCAACCTTAAGGATAAATAATTTTATCGATTTAATTTATGTAAACAATGACTTTAGTCTGTTCCCTTTACATCTGTCCTTTTTAATTATTCGTAAGGAATACACGTTAGGAATACAGACGAAGAGAAAAGAAAATATCCGGGAATACGACAAATTAACAGAAATATAAATAATAGTCATCACCATAAAGAGTAACAGACTGCAAAATTTATTGTATTTAATTTATTTCTATTTGATTTTTATTGTCTTCACAATCCTTGATTTAGTTTCTCGTTTTAATTTTTTCAGAAATTAGTTTTCATATCAGTTATCACCACCGTGACTGCGATTGCATCTTGACATATTAAAATCATATTATTTACCGGAAACTTCTATTTTCAACTGGTTCACTTTTCTTGCTGCATTTTAAAAATATCTTGGATCAACAACTATGAGTTACTTATTTTCTTATGTATTTGTCATTAAGTCATTTTAATTATGAACATTTGTTACGAAAATCGATAACGTATGGAATGGATTGAAGATAGATAAACACTGTGTGGGACAAATTTGCCATTCCAGAATTGGCAAATCTGACTTTGTCGGTTTACAAGATATCAAAAATATTTTTGCCCAAGTGATAGATAATCAAAAATTAAATTTCCCATATGTCCCAACATGTCACCGTTGTCACTGTTGTCACCACAGCTGATTAAAAGTACATTTCCATGGAAATTTAAAAATTCCATGGGAATATTCGAAGTTCCATGGGAAAGTTAAAGTTCCCATCGGAAAAGTACTTTTCCCATGGAATTTTAAAGTTCCCATCGGAACTACAATTTCCCATGGGAACATTAGTAGATAATTTCTTCCCATGGAAATTCTAAATTTCCCAAGGGAATTTTTGTTCCATGGAACTAATTTTTCTTCCCATGGGAACACCTTTTCCCTTGGGAACATTTATTCTTCCCATGGGAACTAAAATTCTTCCCATGGGAACATTATTTTTCTTTTTCTTTTTTTTTCAGAATTTGTAAAGAGCTATGAAATATGGCAATGGACTGACAGTTACTAGTAACCATGACTGAAACAGTTTAACAAGCATTCCATTTGATAAAAAAATGTAATTTCAATAAATTAAAAGTATTTCTATCATACTTTTACACTCAAAAGTCTTTTATTACCGTTGAATGATTTTTTTTCGATCAATAGCATCGTGCATTTCATGTAATAGTGTTCGCTGAACTGTCAAGTATCAGAGCCATGCCTATGTATTTCAGAATTTAATTTAAGAATAAAATTATAAATCTGTTTAATCTATATACATGGGGAATCACGAATCATGTTTAAGATTGTTTTCTAGTTATAATCCTATAATTTCATGAAAATGACTTCATAATTATTATTAATGTACCTATTCTTTTTCGTCGACGTAACTCGATATGCGTGGTTTTCGCCACTAGAAAGATGAGCACTTACTTTTTTAAAGTTTATTTCATTCATTTGGTCAAATTTCCTAATCATGCTAATGCAATATTGTTACTCGTCTACACAAAATCTTTTATTTCAATTCATTTTGGCAAACACCTTTGAAAGTCTTGTTAGATTTGTCTTTATGATCTCTCAGGTAAATATCAAAGAGAATCCAGAGTTTTGCATTTACAAGGACGGATGAGGATTTAATATATACTTTATGATATATCCACTTGTACTTTACCGGTAGGCTGTCTTCGTGTAATTTATGGTTAAAAGGAATACGAATACTTTATTTCTCATAAAACTTCAATTACTAGTTATCGAGAACATACATAAACATAACTATAAGGTAAAATTATTACATGCATGTGTAAACGATACAATTAAATTAACTTGGAGGACTGACTTTCACATTTATAACTTTTACATTGTTTTTCTAATATTACAATATTTGATGAGTTAAACTGTTGATCAACTTTAAAGATATTAGGGTTTGACTAACAGTAGTTCCGTAAAAATTTCCTTCTTTCTATAGTTTAAATGTTCTACAATTCATAATGTAATGGTACTCGTCACCAATGTTGTTTGTGTCACAAAGACGGCAGATTATGTTTTCTCTCTGTAAATCCTGCCACCTTCCAGACTCAATCGGCAAGTGGTGACTACCACATCTATATTTGCATAATATATAAATAAATTTAGTAAGGTAAAAATGAAAAGTATTTTTTTCAAATTGTTAATTCTTTTTAAAAATACGATAACATTAAGTTTTATGCGATTCTGCAATAAAAGCAAAGCATTCTTGTTGAAACTGGTCTTTGGGTTTTTGTTTAATACATTTTGACCCCTATTTATCACAAACTGTGCATTATAATATTGGACATAATCATACCGCAGATCATACCGTAATTATCAAAAATATTTTTCATACATGTATATGATATCCACTTAGTTTCTATTCCGTTATTAGCATAATATAAAACACAAGTTTGTATAATTCAACACAAATTTTACTTTCTTTTCCATTAAGAAGTATACTCTAGAAATGTATCATTCGCAACTTTACATAGGACAGTAATGGGTATCTGTCAAGCTCTGCATACGCTATGAAATTTGGAGTAGACTGTTTTAACTGTAATGAGCATTGTCGTCTTTGCATCTAGATGAAAGACTAAAATGAATTATTTTTCCGATTGGATACAGGTGAAAGAAATATTTGATTTTTAATTGCTGGTGATTTTTTGTACGAATAGACTGAGACTACTATAACACATAGAGAACAATTCGAAATAGTTTTAATTTGCAAATTTTTTAAAATTTGTATTTTTTCCTCACTAGGTAGGTGAAATTATATATACAATTTATTGTAAAATTGCGAAACTTGCATTACGGGCATATTCTATACTTCTAAGTTTGAATTAAGAGTCTAAACTTTTTCAAATATTGTATACGCAACCAAATCTCTGTAATCTTATACATGTATTATTTATGTTTTTGTCAAAGGCGTTTGATTGGTAATTAGTTTAAGGTAGGCGTGGTTTTCGGAAACTTTCCTCCAATCAACTGGCCTATTCGACAAACCTGTGTGCGCTGATGCGTGTAAACTGGCTATTGTAACGGCACGTGGCTTACATCGGAATCTGTCGTGCGTGACCAATGTTTATTGTAGAATTTCTTGTCATGTGGTCAAATTATCTGACATACAAGTTTTAAAGGTTGAAACTTAAATTTGCTTTTTGAAAGATTATTTTCGGCAGTGCCCCGATATACGGCCCTAAAGTGTTTAAGAAAAACAAGACTTTAAAAGAAGGATGCATATTAACAGATAATATAATCTGGGACTATTATACTTAGTATTATAGTCCCAGATATAATACATGTATTATATGCCTCTGATATTAACTATAACGTGTTCTGGAAAAAAATTAAGTGTCCGAGAATTTGAATTACCTAATAAGGGCATCTCGATCACTTTCGACAAAATATTTTTGCATGAATGGTAAATCGCTGATTTTTAATTCTAGAAGTGGTTTGTGACTGTTATAAAAGAGACATTTATACGCATTCTGGTTTAAGTTTACAATGAACACACTATACATTTTTCTTTGAAATATCAATCATTTTTGGGCCGACTTGCTTTTTCTTTTTATTCGTAAAAATTATCATACGTTTCATTATATTTGAATGCTTCAAAAATGCTTCAAAATACTATAAGCCTGTATTGTTGTTATGTTTTAGGTCAATGACTTCCAAAAAAAAAAAAGTAAAATAATTGTATATTTAATTTGAATAATTGTTTTAAAACATAATATCAATTAAGGTCAGCCAAACCCAAATTCAACAACAAGGAGTGTCATTCACCGGGTTTATTTTCTTTTAGAGGTTTTGATCTTTTTATTTTATTCAATAAATAATAGTAAAATTTACTTTCCATATACATGTTTGACTTCCTAAATAACACTTGAAAATAAATTTTGAACAACGAATTTGTCACAATTTCGCATTTGTCGTCTGCCCAACTTAGTTTGGTCTTGCAATATGCATGAGATACTTGTCACTGAACGTTGAACAAACAGTAACTATCCACCAATCCATCTGCAATTGCGATACCTCTGTTACATACCCGTCATTTTGTCACATGTTTGGTACTATTCTTTGAACAAATTTCGTGTTGTAAGTCGATTTTGTCCTACATTTAAATTGTTCTTGTCAAGTAATACATTCCTTGAACAAGTTAAAATGTTAAACTTAAATCCTATAAAATCAATTTGGTGCATTGGTTCTTTGAAACACAATTTTGTTAATTTGAGCGTGTCAACCCTCGTCTAGTAGTGATTTTGGTTTGTATAATCATACAACAAAAGTCTATATTGGTATACTAGTAGAAAGTTATTGTTTCATTTTATATGTTTACTATTGGTGACATCAAATAAAATGTTTTGCAGGTTGTACTAAGCCATACGAAATTTAAATATCATATTTATATGCAAACTGAAGGATCTAAAATTTAATTGATTTATGTAAAACTATAATGAATACGGAGCGGGGTATTGCACGAAGTCATCCAGACTAGCCGAATTATAAATCCTAGCCTCCATGCTTGTATGATCATTTGATCCAAAATTAAGCTTGTCAGATGGAAAAAACAACGCTTTTGGTTAAGGACTACAGTTGAAAAATAACATTTGCTACCAATCCATTCAAAATAGTAAGATGTATGTTCCTGAGCGTATAATGCACAAAGAAAGGGTTGTTATGTACTTTTGAACTTAGTAAGGTAGTATGGTTACCATACGCCTTCCTGTTACAGATACGATCGACGTGCACTACAGCAGAATTACGGTTTCAGTTGTTATAGTACACACACAAATTAATTGGGCTAATTTGAAATCTCCTGCATAGTTTATTTCATTGGCAATCATATTCAAGAAAAGTTGTAAATCTTGATTATTCTGTAATATCTTTATGAAGCTTGATTGAGACGTAGATTCACTCAGATACCGATCATTGTTATCTTTTCTTCATTTACACAAATGAATGTCCGGGATTAGGAATATGGCAGTTATACATATATTCTCAGTTTATATTTAGTTTGAAGCATTATCGAACTAATACGACTTTCATCTTTAAAATTTACTTTGCATTAAATATCTAAATGAGATTACATAGGAATAACTTGTGGTGTATTTATGTATATGTAATAAAAAAAGAAAAGAAACCAACAGCAATATTTGACGAAGACGAAATTAATGATGAATTTTAACGTCCAGTGACATATATTACAATGCATGTCGAAACAGAACTTGAAATTGACAATAGGTATTAATAGAACCGTCGCTTTTCCAAAGAATTCACGCTTAGTTGGGATTTCACGTGCTATTTCACAAGGTTCGCATTATAGTTATACATGTACAAAATAACTAACAATTGTAATGATTTCTTTAACTGTTCTAGAACGTTCTAGTTGAAATATAAATCTGTGATTTTTCTATATTCGTACTTTCGACGAAGCAAAGTAAGTTATATATAGATCTGGACATATATGCATAAAACAATATCCAATCGTAGTATAAATTTATTGTAGAACATGTAGAAAATCCGTCCGTTCGGGTCAAATCTTAACTTAAGTACCATTATGCATATACGGACCCTGGATTTAAATCAGATCTGTTCTGGCGGTTTTTGTCTTTTTTTCAAAATACATATTTTTAATTGTGACTATCTTTAGTTCCGAATCTTTCTATCTTTCTAAACCAACGATCGGCAAGTGCATTCATTTTTGTGAATGAATATTTAAATATCCATTATTATTGACAAGTAGTACAAACTTACATTTTCAAATTTTACCGATGGAAAATATCTCAATAAATTGTTAATTCCTCAAATCTTTGGTTGGAATCAAATATCATTCATTGCAAGAGAACTGTATTTCATAAACAACTAGTAGTAAAATTGACTACACGTATGAGTTTAGTAATATATAGTATATCAATGTACACATGATGTATATTATAACAGATGATTTTTTAAAATAAAGTTCCAAATTACCGTCCGCGCGTACACTGCTCAGCAGGCGGTGCGGTGCGTAAACCTGCATTACGTGTAATAAGAGTTTTTAAGCCCGACAGGAAATCGCTTGAATACCTGGAAGTGTCACCTCACAGTACCTCTGGCAATAATTTCCTTAGCCATGCTGATGGTCAAGTTAAGGAATTAAATAAAGGTATTATATAAATACTGGGACATAAAAAGATTTTATAAATATATATTAGTCCCAGATAAAAAAATATTGGAAACAATTTTACACGGAACACTGCTAGTTAATTAGGGTTTCTAACTATATATGAGAGAATCCATAAAAGAAATTGCTCTCAATTAATTCCCCTATATTTACTTGAAAACTTGAAATATGCATTATAAAGAAATAAATTTGATCGTATAAACTTAACCTTTATTATACTAATTATGGAATATGCATACATATGTCAGTCGTTAAGCTTCGTATTTCGTTTAGGTGTCAGACCACCAATTACTCCTCCAATTTAGAACGTATTTAAAAGTAGCCCTACTCTGACACAAAATAATGCTTTTGATGTCATTGTTTACTTAAACTAACCAACAAAGTTGCAGAAATGAAACTTTTGGTGAAAGGGAAATATATTTAGACCATCATTTTGAGCAAAATTCACTTGTCTATGAGTTTGCATTAAAATTCAGGATTAATGCGCTACATAGTATATTAATTTAAGATTTCCAGAAAACCGGGAGTTATGTTGGTAGTACCTGTGTTTTCAAGATCAGAATTTTCTTATAAGACTTTAAACATGAGTTGAAAATTGGCATGTAGAAAGGTGATACATGTACAATTCAGGATATACCTGGTTTCTTTGAAGTTAAACTTGAGGTAAAATATTTAGAAAGCTGTGAAAATTGAAAATTTGGTTGAACAGATCGGATTTTTAATTGGTGGTCTGACACCTCGAAATAGGCCGGAAATTGCTAGTAGACAGAAGAAAGTCAAGAAAGCTCATTGTGTTATATTCTTTACATAAAGAGACTGCCCTTGATTATCTCTGCGATTTAATGATCCCAATTATTGGTCAAATTCTAATTATGATTTACGAATTAGTAACAACTATATATGTAGTACCCGTGTCATAGACTAGATATAACCATGGAAGTATTATATTGAATATAATACTTCCATGATATAACCAAAACATCTTTTTTCCCAACTACTTCTATTGAATGGAATTTTAAACCCCGACATATGGACTTTCTGAAATATAAAACAGCCACCCTTCTTCTTTAGTTGTGGTGTTAGAAAACTTAATATCTTTCATGGTTCGGGAGTGTCTAAACACCACCTAGGCCGCCTTGGTGCACTAAGATCCTGAAACTGCACTAAGCCCATGATGGGATGGTGTTATGAATAGAACAAACATACCATCGGATGTAGTTTTTCCTCAAAATAATATATCTGACAATTTTTTGTCAGTACATTTTGTTGTTTTGTCGTAATATGTTTTTTTCTGTCATCAAAGGGTTTGTCCGACGGCACGTGCCAGTAATTAACAGGTAATAAAACCACTGATCCATGAAGAAATAAAGAAAGGTTATTATATAATAACGGTGTCTTCCTCAAATGCCAACATTTTATATAATACCTATACCTTAAATGCAAACAAAATAGGATTTTTTTTATAAGAGATAATGGCAGATTTTGGGGTTAAAATTAGTATGAATTTTAAGAGATAAAGAAAATCAAAACATTTTAAAATCTTTTAATAAAAAATTTGGAATGAATTTTTTATTCTGACACATAAGGAATTCGAAATATTAAAGAAATTTAAGTTAAATATTTTAAACTTTAATTAAAGTGGGTTGTTCGGTGTGAGGCAAGGCTCCGTGTTGAAAACCGTACTTTGACCAATATTAAATGGTTTAGTTTACTTTTATAATTGTGACTTGTGACTTCGATGGAGATTTGTCCTACTGGTTTTCATACCACATCATCTTATTTGTATAAAAAGGCCCGGAAAATAAGAGATTTTTTTAATTCCATATCATCATGATTAAGGCAGTGGCTATTTTGCCGACTCTGATTAAATATATTTAGTTCGGTAAAATACAGGGAATTTGTTATTTTGCAGGTTCTTTGTAAACAGCTAACAACATTTGAAACACATATAATCGTTTAAAACTGTTATCAGTCAAATTCACATTATGACAATATTTCCTTTAAGTTTTTAAACTTTTGGAACAAAAAAACCAATGAATATACATAAAGATGACTAGACGGTATGGATTTTCTCGTCGTTTAAGGTCGTACTGCGACCTGTCATTGCTTAAATCTTCGTCATTTCAACTCTGGTGGATATTTACATTTCTCAATGGCAATCATATCATAACTCCCAAATTATATCATGTATATATGAAATATAGATTTAATTATAATTACATGTATCCCTTGTAGAATTACCAGCGATCTGTCATACTTGTTGATATTGGGTTTCATTGAACCCAAAGGACGCCACATTTACACACTTATAATTGAATTTAGTCTATTATATTTTATAATTTTAAGTCTTGAAACAGTAAATTGAGAAGAATAAAAAGAAACAGAATACAATACACTTGGCTTCGTAAACAAGCCAATCTCCATTGTTTTTACTGTTATTTTCTCAAAATTTTTATTTCCAACACTTTTTTCCCAAAAAAATTCTAACAAAGCATCAAAGAAAAGATCAACAGTCCTTTTATCATTAATGATTATAAACAAAGAAGAATGAGTAACTGGTGAAAAGTTAACCCTTCAAGATTGATTAGATTAATTATCAAGGTAATCATACATTACAGAGGGGCATTACACAAGAAGAGCGCGTGTCATGTTAAAATGTTAATAACTTTTAAATCTATTTAGATCTTCGAACCAACTTTGACCATAATTTTTTTATCATAATAAGAAATCTTAATTTATGACCTTGGTGCATATTTAACCTTTCATTCATCTCCTTAGTGCAGTTTTATGAATTCATCAAGCTTCAGTGGATTCAATCAACACTATAATAACTGGACACAAACAAAAGTTGGCGCGTGCCACGTAAAATGTTAATAAGTCTTTAATTTCTGAATATATTTACACCAAAATTTAAATATATGCTCTTTATTCAAAACTTTATCGTACTGAATGACCTTGGTGCTTATATGACTGTTCCATCATGGGCTTAGTGCAGTTTCAGGAGCTTAGTGCACCAAGGCGGCCTAGGTGGTGTTATGACGTACCGCATGGTTCAGAAGTATGCGAAGCTCCTTAAATGCAGATCTGTGTTAATATTAAACTAAATCCCGCATGCAGATCTGAGTTAATATTAAACTAAATTCCGCATGCAGATCTGTGTTAATATTAAACTAAATCCCGCATGCAGATCTGTGTTAATATTAAACTAAATCCCGCATGCAGATCTGTGTTAATTTTAAACTAAATCCCGCATGCAGATCTGTGTTAATATTAAACTAAATCCCGCATGCAGCTGTAGCCAGGCTGTTGAGGATTGTATTTACAATTTTTCGAGTGTCCATTTCACAATGAAGCAAGAGAAATATTGTTTTGATTTTAAAAGATATTTTATACCAATTGACCTTATATTGGTTGTTCACGGTGACCTTTATACATTTCAGCAAAGTAAAGCAATTTTGAATCTGTGCAATCTTATATCAGAATTACACAAAGATTCAGAACTTCGCATACAATTAAAATTCTGAATTCCTACTTTTCACGCCAGTTCATATTACAAAAATATTATATTATATTGCATTTTCGTTTTGTTTATAGTTTGTATTACATCTATTTCTATTTTGTTTTCGTTATTATCTTATGTATTTTGTGTTCAATCCCATATGCTACTTTTGAAAATAAAATGTGTTTAAACAAAAACAAAACAAAAACGAAGATAAGTCACACAAAAAAACCTCAAAGTAACAAACTTGTACATTTGGTACATGTACATGTATATGTCACAGAAATCACTAATCCATGTCAATGTTAAGTTTTTAAAACAATACAACGGAGACTAATAATATGACTTCAATTTACTTTTTTTTCTGTTCTTGTAATTCATCTACATAAACTGCCTATACAAAATATAATACGAAAGGAATCAAAATATTGAAATAAAGACGTCCGTAGAAATACCACAAATGACCACATCAATAATACGCACTAGGGACTTGATGTGATGATACAGTTGCCACAAAGGACATGAAATATAAAAGTAGGCTATGTTATTTTAAATTAAAAAAATAATTCCAAATTATATAATCACATCTTTAGTAATTACCATGTAAATGTTTTAACGACACGTGCCACACTCTATTTATCGTCATCTGTGTGTAATCGATCGAAATTCATGTTCATTCAACCAGAACCCGTTAATTACGCACGTGTATACAGATTGTAAATGAATATATTATATCAGCATGTTATCATGGTTATAGTGTTTTTGTTTTATGGTTCTTGTATTTTGCAAAAAAAAATATTTTAAAATGGGGTATTTTTAAGCACCGGAAAAAAGTTGTTAAACATTTATTATCTATTTTCCAATAAGTTCAATAATAGAAATTTGTATTCACAACACACACGCACAACTTATTTAAAAACTTACTTGCCATTGCTTCATATTTAACTGGATAATCTGAGTTTTTATGGAAGTTGCATGTTGAGAGCAGCTTTAGATATGAAACCATATTGACATTTTGTAGAAAACCTGCATACTGCAATAATTTAACATAAATCCTGCATTTTCAACAAATTTTTATTTTTCTAGGAGAAAAACAATCAAACGGAAAACAAGTTCCATACATAAAATATCTGTTTCAATGAGAAGAAAAATTGTTCCCCAAGGTAGACAAATTTTCCCATGGGAAGAAAAATTGTTCCCATGGGAAGATACACTGTTCCCATCGGAAAAGTTAAATTCCCATGGGAACTCTCTGCATTCTTCTTTTCCCATGGGAACTGTAAAGTTCCGATGGGAACTTTAAAATTCCCATGGGAAAAGTACTTTTTCCGATGGGAACTTTAACTTTTCCCATGGGAACTCCGAATATTCCATGGAATTTTAAATTTCCATGGAAATGTACTTTAATCAGCTGTGGTGACAACAGTGACAACGGTGACATGTTGGGACATATGGGAAATTTAATTTTTTGATTATCTATCACTTGGGCAAAAATATTTTGATATCTTGTAAACCGACAAAGTCAGATTTGCCAATTCTGGAATTGCAAATTTGTCCCGCACAGTGTTGATATATATCTATCGGGGTTGCTTTTCTGCTTGAGTGATTTACCTTACAAGGAGGCGGACACTTTAAAGTTTAAAAGAATTAACATCAGTTTGAATTAGTTTAACGGGGCGTGGCTTATTAGTTTGACGGAGGTTAACCGGGTCTTAAAATATCTTGAATGACCGCAAGGGAATCTATTTGACTGGTATTAAAATAGTTTAAAATGGATTGAATAAGATAGAAAACCGTTTTAATTTTTTTTAATCTGATTCAATATTCCAGTAGTCTTTTTTAAAGATGGTTAATACCTATTTGGCCGTTTAAGCTAATTTCTGGTTACTAGTGCTGGTATCTGAAAAGTATAACAGATAGATAGAAACTTAGATAGGCAAAATGATCAACAAGACAAGATTTACAAATATGTCGAATACTTGAAATCGTCTGACGATCCCTTATATGAGTTAGTGCCCATTAATTATGGTTCTGACCAATTTTTGCGTTTTTGCCTTATATCTGAAAAACTTTAATAGATAGATATAAACTTAAATAAGCAAAAGTGATCAACAAGACAAGATCTACAAATAAGTCAATTTGGTTTTAAAAATCGTCTGATGACCCTTTATTGGAGTTGTTCTTTTAATAACGATTTTATCAATTTTTGGCGTTGTTGTATACTATCTGAAAAAAAAACTGTATTAGATAGATAGAAACTTAAATAAGCAAAATGATCAGTAACTAGATCAACAAAGAAGAGATATTTGTCATGAATTCTATTCTAGTCCAAAAGATGGAGAGTATCCATTGTTGAAGATGTATATAGACATATGTGAGCGACACAGACTCTAAAAGCCTCTAGTTCTATATACCATTTGTTTTGTGTTTTCTCTCTCAAATAATCCATAATAATTTAACTTATTTTCACTTATCTAATGTGTCGTACGATTTTACAATGACAGTAGTTTTATATACTGCTCCTGTTTTATTATGTTAAACTGTCTTGTGGAAAGTAGGAATAGAGGGACATCATATTTGTGCATACAAGGCAGCTATTTAATCAAGGGTGCAAATGGTAAAGATTGCCACTCCTTCGTAAAATGTACGGACGCCATTACGAGTTGGTTGATCGTTATGGAAGATCTGTGTCACAGATGACCACATTTTGAAGTGTTCAAACTCTTAAATATAACATTACCGAATGAGACTTATCACCGAATGTATACTTACATGAGCACCACGATGGATGCCACTTGTGGAATAGGATCTGCTTATCCTTTCAGAGCAACTGAGATCAACACCGGATTTTGGTGTGGTTCGTGTTGCTCGGTCTTTTGTTTTCTATGTAGTCTGTTATTTGGCTTAACGTCGTTTTTCATTTTTCTATCAAGGCGTTGTCAGTTTGTCTTCTACTTATGAATTTGAATATCACTTGGTATCTTACACATCTCTTTTGCTAACCCTGTACATTCCTCGATTCTGTGCCGGATCTGTTTTCCTTTAGTTACTCACTTTTCTTAAAGAATGCATTTTTAAGATGAAATGTAAGACGTTTTCCATATTGTAAAATACACTTTAGTATAATTATTCTTACATGTGGGCCAGACATCTCTTGATACCAAGTAATATCAACAGAAGATCATCTATCATGACAAGTTTAAACTAAATTTTCAAACTTGTACACTGCTAGTACTTGAACCAAAGTCGACAAGTTTGACATAACGACCTGTAACTGAAATCATTCATTATGCGCGACGTGTTTTTATACAAATGATGGAATTTTCGGTGAGTAAATTACTTATCATGATTAGTATTGCTTGTGCTTATAGTTGTTAGTATTGCTTCTGCTTATAGTTGTTAGTATAGCTTGTGCTAATAGTTGTTAGTATATCTTGTGCTTATAGTTGTTAGTATAGCTTGTGCTTATAGTTGTTAGTGTAGTTTGTGCTTATAGTTGTTAGTATAGTTTGTGCTTATAGTTGTTAGTGTAGCTTGTGCTTATAGTTGTTAGTGTAGTTTGTTCTTATAGTTGTTAGTGTAGCTTGTGCTTATAGTTGTTAGTATAGCTTATGCTTATAGTTGTTAGTATTGCTTCTGCTTATAGTTGTTAGTATAGTTCGTGCTTAGAGTTGTTAGTATAGCTTGTGTTTATAGTTGTTAGTATAGCTTGTGCTTATAGTTGTTAGTATTGCTTGTGCTTATAGTTGTTGATATTGCTTGTGCTTATAGTTGTAAGTATAGCTTGTGCTTATAGTTGTTAGTATAGCTTGTGCTTATAGTTGTTAGTATAGTTTGTGCTTATAGTTGTTAGTATAGCTTGTGCTTATAGTATATGTTTTGTATCGTGATTATATAATTTATCGTAGGGCATGTAGAAAATCCGTCCGTTCGGAACAAATCTTACTTTAAGTAGCTTGATGCATACTGGCCCAGTATTTAAAGCCTTGAAGGAATTTAGATACATGTTAATTCTGAAAAAATCTCCGTTTTCCTCTCAGTCTATATCATTCATCATATTTGGGTATTATTCTAATGATTAAAATAAAGTTTTTCGTGAAGCAATTGCACTCCGTGTGTGCAGTGTGATGCGAGAAATATATGTCTGCATTCAAGTAATATATAACAGGCTAAGATCATGAGAGAAACTGTATTAAAATTCATTGAAAGTGAGTTTTTTTTTTTATTCCTTCATAATCGCAAGTACGTATGTTATAAGTCCTTGATAATCGTAAAATGCATAACGCATAAAGTAAGTTTAATAACATGAAACAATTCAGAAACAACTTAAAGATATCGTATAACGTGTATAATCTAATTCAAACCACTAACTGTTTTAATACCATGATATTCATAAGCAATAAGGATAATCAAATAAATTTTGTTGATTGGATAATTTACGGTTGAGTAATTACAGGGTAATTGTATAATCAGTGACACATGCCCTCATTGTTTTATAAAAATAATAAATATCCCTCGAAGTTCGTTTTCAAAATCTACCAAAAAAAACCACTGAAATAAACAGCGTTCAAAGAATACATAAATTCGTCCTGTGTGCATAAACGATAGCTATAAAGAGTCCTGAGTGCACCCAGGAAGTCCAAAGCAGTGTTTAGACGTACCCTAGAATTACTGTTTCATGTATATACATTAAATTCCGGGAAATGGAGTTATTTGCTGGTTACAGCGATGTACCTTATTAGAGGGTTTGATGAGGACTGAATTGCACGATATTTACTAAACACAATCGTAAAACCGCGCTCTATTGGTTTTTTCAGCCTTTTCCGCTATGAATGTTGTTTTTTTTTTCACCAGTGACAAATATTACAAGTGGATCAAGTTGTTAATTTATATATAACTTTCAAAAAGTCTATACTGTTTACGGAAAAAGGATAACAATTTCAACATATTCACAACCAAAGGTTTCATTTAATAAAAGTTTTAATATATATTGTTTTATTTGACGGTAATTGTAAAAGTTTTTTATCAACTTTAAATGATAAATAATTTTATCGATTTAATTTATGTAAACAATGACTTTTGTAATACATCTGTCCCTTTTCTAATTATTCGTAAGGAATACACGTTAGGAATACAGACGAAGAGAAAAAGAAAATATACGGGAATACGACAAATTAACAGAAATATAAATAATAGTCATCACCATAAAGAGTAACAGACTGCCAAATTTATTGTATTTAATTTATTTCTATTTGATTTTTTTATTGTCTTCACAATCCTTGATTTAGTTTCTCGTTTTAATTTTTTTCAGAAATTAGTTTTCATATCAGTTATCACCACCGTGACTGCTACTGCATGTTGGCATATTAAAATCATATTATTTACCGGAAACTTCTATTTTCAACTGGTTCACTTTTCTTGCTGCATTTTAAAAATATCTTGGATCAACAACTATAAGTTACTTATTTTCTTATGTATTTGTCATTAAGTCATTTTAATTGTGAATATTTGTTACGAAAATCGATAACGTATGGAATGGACTGAAGATAGATATATATCTATCGGGGTTGCTTTTCTGCTTGAGTGGTTTACCTTACAAGGAGGCGGATACTTTAAAGTTTAAAAAAAATTAACATCAGTTTGAATTAGTTTAACGGGGGCGTGGCTTATTAGTTTGACGGAGGTTAACCGGGTCTTAAAATATCTTGAATGACCGCAAGGGAATCTATTTGACTGGTATTAAAATAGTTTAAAATAGATTGAATAAGATAGAAAACCGTTTTTAATTTTTGTTAATCTGATTCAATATTCCAGTAGTCTTTTTAAAGATGGTTAATACCTATTTGGCCGTTTAAGCTAATTTCTGGTTACTAGTGCTGGTATCTGAAAAGTATAACAGATAGATAGAAACTTAGATAGGCAAAATGATCAACAAGACAAGATTTACGAATATGTCGAATACTTGAAATCGTCTGACGATCCCTTATATGAGTTAGTGCCCATTAATGATGGTTCTGACCAATTTTTGCGTTTTTGCCTTATATCTGAAAACTTTAATAGATAGATATAAACTTAAATAAGCAAAAGTGATCAACAAGACAAGATCTACAAATAAGTCAATTTGGTTTAAATCGTCTGATGACCCTTTATTGGAGTTGTTCTTTTAATAACGATTTTATCAATTTTTGGCGTTGTTGTATACTATCTGAAAAAACTGTATTAGATAGATAGAAACTTAAATAAGCAAAATGATCAGTAACTAGATCAACAAAGAAGAGATTTTTGTCATGAATTCTATTCTAGTCCAAAAGATGGAGAGTATCCATTGTTGAAGATGTATATAGACATATGTGAGCGACACAGACTCTAAAAGCCTCTAGTTCTATATACCATTTGTTTTGTGTTTTCTCTCTCAAATAATCCATAATATTTGAAATTATTTTCGCTAATCTAATGTGTCATACGATTTTACAATAACAGTAGTTTTTATATGATGCTCCTGTATTATTATTTGCAACTGTCTTGTGGAAAATAGGAATAGAGGGACATCATATTTGTGCATACAAGGCAGCTATTTAATCAAGGGTGCAAATGGTAAAGATTGCCACTCCTTCGTAAAATGTACGGACGCCATTACGAGTTGGTTGATCGTTATGGAAGATCTGTGTCACAGATGACCACGGAAATGTTCAAATTGTGATTAACACATTCCCATCCTCTTTTCATTAAATATAACATCACTGAATGAGACTTATTGCCGAATGTGTACTTACATGAGCAACACGACGGATGCCACATATGGAATAGGATATGTTTTCCTTACAGAACACCTGAGATCAACACCGGTTTTTGATGTGGTTTGTGTTGCTCGGTCTTTTGTTTTCTATGTAGTCTGTTATTTGGCTTAACGTCGTTTTTCGTTTTTTTTATCAAGGCGTTGTCAGTTTGTCTTCTACCTATGAATTTAAATATCACTTGGTATCTTACACATCTCTTTGCTAACCCCGTACATTCCTCGATTCTGTGCCGGATCTGTTTTCCTTAGTTACTCACTTTTCTTACAGAATGCATTTTTAAGATGAAATGTAAGACGTTTTCCATATTGTAAAATACACTTTAGTATAATTATTCTTACATGTGGGCCAGACATCTCTTGATACCAAGTAATATCAACAGAAGATCATCTATCATGACAAGTTTAGACTACATTTTCAAACTTGTACACTGCTAGTACTTGAACCAAAGTCGACAAGTTTGACATAACGACCTGTAACTGAAATCGTTCATTATGCGCGACGTGTTTTATACAAATGATGGAATTTTCGGTGAGTAAATTACTTATCATGATTAGTATTGCTTGTGCTTATAGTTGTTAGTATTGCTTCTGCTTATAGTTGTTAGTATAGCTTGTGCTAATAGTTGTTAGTATATCTTGTGCTTATAGTTGTTAGTATAGCTTGTGCTTATAATTGTTAGTGTAGTTTGTGCTTATAGTTGTTAGTATAGTTTGTGCTTATAGTTGTTAGTGTAGCTTGTGCTTATAGTTGTTAGTGTAGTTTGTTCTTATAGTTGTTAGTGTAGCTTGTGCTTATAGTTGTTAGTATAGCTTATGCTTATAGTTGTTAGTATTGCTTCTGCTTATAGTTGTTAGTATAGTTCGTGCTTAGAGTTGTTAGTATAGATTGTGTTTATAGTTGTTAGTATAGCTTGTGCTTATAGTTGTTAGTATTGCTTGTGCTTATAGTTGTTGATATTGCTTGTGCTTATAGTTGTTAGTATAGCTTGTGCTTATAGTTGTTAGTATAGCTTGTGCTTATAGTTGTTAGTATAGCTTGTGCTTATAGTTGTTAGTATAGCTTGTGCTTATAGTTGTTAGTATAGCTTGTGCTTATAGTTGTTAGTATAGTTTGTGCTTATAGTTGTGGTATAGCTTGTGCTTATAGTTGTTAGTATAGCTTGTGCTTATAGTTGTTAGTATAGCTTGTGCTGATAGTTGTTAGTATTGCTTGTGCTTATAGTTGTTAGTGTAGTTTGTGCTTATAGTTGTTAGTGTAGCTTGTGCTTATAGTTGTTAGTATAGCTTATGCTTATAGTTGTTGGTATAGCTCGTGCTAATAGTTGTTGGTATTGCTTGTGCTTATAGTTGTTAGTGTAGCTTATGCTGATAGTTGTTAGTATAGCTTGTGCTTATAGTTGTTAGTGTAGTTTATGCTTATAGTTGTTAGTATAGCTTGTGCTGATAGTTGTTAGTATTGCTTGTGCTTATAGTTGTTAGTATTGCTTGTGCTTATAGTTGTTGGTATAGCTTGTGCTTATAGTTGTTAGTATAGCTCGTGCTTAGAGTTGTTAGTATAGCTTGTGCTTATAGTTGTTAGTATAACTTGTGCTTATAGTTGTAAGTATAGCTTGTGTTTATAGTTGTTAGTATAGCGTGTGCTTATAGTTGTTGGTAAAGCTTGTGCTTATAGTTGTTAGTTTAGCTTGTGCTTATAGTTGTTAGTATAGCTTGTGTTTATAGTTGTACGTATAACTTGTGCTTATAGTTGTTAGTATAGCTTGTGTTTATAGTTGTTAGTATTGCTTTTACTTATATAAAAATAAGGAGATGTGGTATGATTTCTAATGCGACAAATATCCACCAAAGTTCAAATGAAGTGGATGTAAGCAATTATAAGCAACCGTACAACCGTTAACAATGAGAAAACCCCATACCGTTTAGTCGGCTATACAAGGCCCCGACATGAAAGCCATATGTTTATATAGATATAGGAAGATGTGGTGTGAGTGCCAATGAGACAACTCTCCATCCAAATAACAATTTATAAAAGTAAACCATTATAGGTCAATGTACGGCCTTCAACACGGAGCCTTGGCTCACACCGAACAACAAGCTATAAAGGGCCCCAAAAGTACTAGTGTAAAACCATTCAAACGGTAAAACCAACGGTCTAGTATATATAAAAACGAGAAACGAGAAACACGTATAAATTACATAAACAAACGACAACTACTGTACATCAGATTCCTGACTTAGGACAGGTGCAAACATTTGCAGCGGGATTAAACGTTTTAATGGTACCAAACCTTCTACCACTACATGTATTTTAACCTTAAACTGTACTCGTCAAACGAAATTATACATCGAAAGGACTAGTATAATGGCATTTACAAGAAGGGGTGTAAAACAACGAGACTAACATCTGTTTAAAGCATGATTTTGTAATAAATGATACAATGTTGTATAGATACAAGTTTGTTTCTGGCTTGTAAATGAAAACATACACAATGATGATTGAAAATAGCATGAGAAATTTTCAGTTCATTTGTTAATTATCTAAAATATCCTACGGCATTTTTTGTTTGGTATATATTGTGGAGAAGCTTTCCTACCCGTGCAATGAACTAACTCGACTGTAATAGATACTATGTTATGTGTCTTAACGCCCATCATCCTTATTACAATCTCAGTAAATTGACAAAAGGTCTTTCCTTGTCAATCCCAAATTGCGATTCATGTTCTTTAAGGTTTCATAATTGAATGTGAACTTCCTAGTAATTTGAGATCTTCTTTTATCACACTCTCATACGAATTAACACGTCTAATAGAAGATATCGTGTCTGTGAAATCTTGTGAAAATCCACTATCGAAAACTGAAGCAATGTCATTCGAAGATTTAGATCTTGTTATAGACAGGTTAATTTCACTTGATTCTTCTAAGTTGACACTTTTCACACAACATGTAGAACGAGAACGGACTGAAGAAGTTGAAGTTGTCGAGTTTGATCGTCCTCGAATGTAATTTGGTCCATTCAATCGTTTTCTGTCGGTTGATGTGGATTGAACTGAAAGTTCAACGAACAAAACCGAATCAACATTGCTATATTTTGAAAACGTCGATTTTGTGACTTTGAATCTCGTTGAATGTGTTCTTTTGGGGCGAAACAGAATGCCGACGTCTTCGTAGTGCTGGTGAAGGTGAAACTGATTGTCGAAGACTTTGTTGTGCAGACGAAGGTGAAAATGAATGTCGACGACTTTGTAGTGCTTGCGAAGGTGAAACTGATTGTCGCCGACATTGTTTTGCTGGCGAAGGTGAAACTGATTGTCGACGATTTTGTAGTGCTGGCGAAAGTGAAACTGATTGTCGACGACTTTGTTGTGCTGGCGAAGGTGAAACTGATTGTCGACGACATTGTTGTGCTGACGAAAGGAAACTGATTGTCGACGTCTTGATGATATCGGTGATGTCGAAAATCGTCTTTGATTTAATATCGGTTTCTGTGATAACGGTGATTTATTTAACACATGTGATGAAGTACTTGGTCTCTCATGTTTCTGATTAAAAAATGTCCATCATCTTCATCATCAACAATTATTTCGGGAATTTTATTCATCATGCAACTTTCACTTCTATTTTGTATTCCTTTTCTTTCATCGATTTATGATAGTTCACTATATCTTGATCAAACTTATTGACATGTGTCTTTGAAAAACTAGATTAATTAATCTTAAACGCCAATATTTGCTATATATTTAGAATACGTTTCATGCAAATTTATCATTCAATTTAGACTTAATCCTTGTAAAGATAGACATCCCAAGTTAAAAATGTTAATCTTGTTCTGTTTTTGACTTGTTAGTGACACTATATTAATTGTTTACAGCAATACCACTCTAATTCAAATGACGTTTATCCCACTTGACAATATTAGATCATGTTGCTCCAGCTATTTTTTTTGTTAAAACAGATTAAATATTAATTAGACTATAAATTACTGGTATACAGCATGAACTGTTTAATTTAGCGCTGCGTTTAAAATGATGTCAATACTGTTGGTTTTTGTTTACAGAAACATCGTACATAGAAACAACTATTTCATAATAATATCTGAAACGTTCAATTGCTAGAACGTAATAAAAATGTACAAGTTTTCTCTTAAAATGTCAATATTTTAACAGAAGCTAATATAGCACATTATGACAAATTTATAAATACTTAATAACATACAAATCGAATTCCGAATTATCTTTGTCATAAAAAATTCATATGATTCGAATTTTGCTTATTCATTCAAACAAAAGGAAAAAAAAAAAATGAATATGACATTAAAATGCATGATTATTGACATCTTTATCGTGTTTTTTTCGGTGTGAGCCTAGGCTCCGTGTTGAAGACCGTACTTTGACCTATAATGGTTTACATTTATAAATTTTGACTTGGATGGAGAGTTGTCTCATTGGCACTCATACCACATCTTCTTATATCTATTTACTGTTAATTCACACAAATTAAGAAATTAACGAATAAATGATAAATGTTGAACAATAAAATATGATTTTAGAAATCAATTTGGCCAGATAGGCCTTATGAATTTTGTCTTTTTTTTTGGCGCCCTTTTATTTTACATACTGCATGACCATTTACACTCAAGACCGGGTCGTCAGTAGGCAGTACAAATGTTTTAAAAAAAATATAACAAAACCACCTAGCATCATATTGCTAGTAGCACGAGTAGCATTGTTTGGTAAATTTTTGCTTTTTTTTTAATTTGGCTTCTGAACAAAAAATGTTTGGTTCAAATGTAAATAAAATGTGATTATCTCCCATTACTGCTTACATAGATTGGATACTACTACAATTCCTTGTGCAGATGAGAGTTGTCTGTCAAATCTTTATTTCACAAAGAATGAATTGCATAACAATGAACTGAGCCCAAAGCAAAGCAATTTAATAATACACTTAGACAAAGAGCTTAATCCAGTGATATACTTTGTATAACAGGTCCTTCATGAACATCCATCCTCCATAACCACATCTCACAAACATGCCATACTACATAGGTGGATCAAAAGTCCTTGAAAAGACATGATTTTTTTATCATATTTTCAGTATATACACTGGTTAAAACTTTCACAAAGTTGTGGTAAAATCATTCGCCATGATTCGGTACCTAGCAAGTAACAATCGCTGAGTACCTCTCTGTTTGAAACAAGAACATACCTCCATTGTAAACTGGTGAACAAACATTCATAACTATAAAATGCTATAAGACTTATTAGTGTCTACTTACCATCACAACTGTCAGAATCAATAATATATGTATACATATATAACCTTGACCTATAATGGTTTACTTTTATAAATTGTTACTTGGATTGAGAGTTGTCTCATTGGCACTCATACCACATCTTCCTTTATCTATATAAGACTCATATTGACGTCCGGTCTCTAATCGACTAATAATTCTTTTCAATAATTCGCTTAATTTTCTAATTTTGTCTATTGTTCGAGACTGTATATTGACCTCTAGATGTCTTTCAATTACATTCAGTTTTGCGTTGGGCTGATTGTTGTACATATAATATCAACATGAGATTTATTTATGTAAATAACAGCTATTCGCCAAAGTTCAAATAAAGTGGATGTAAGCAATTATAGATAACCACACAGCCTCCAAAATGAGAAAACCCATAGTGGCATACTGCATAATCGGCTGTAAAGAACATTTATAGCTGACTATGCGGTATGGGCTTTGCTCATCAAAGTATAAGATGGCGGGCAGGTAGGAGTCGTGAGAAAACTCAGGTGTACACAATGGTGATTACTGTTGATTTCGGACAAGTAAAGGATAAATCAATAATGGGAAACAGAAGTGAATAGATTCAATGTAATGAAACTAGTAAGTTTATGTGGTGATTTCAATGGAGACAAGTAAAAAAAGGAATCGAAGTGACACAAGTACCCCGTCCCCAGCTACGAGACCTACAAAAATGGCGGCAACCGCAAACGAATGACAACACAACTCATACCTCACAACTCCTCAATATGACTTTACGATTTGTGGAGCATATAGTGCTGCTCATCAGGCAGTATACGGTCAAGGCATTCATGATTCTCCATATAGTCCGTCTACAGTACCTATTCAAATGCAGGCCCCTCATCCGACACCAGCTCATGTACAAACACCTTTTCAACCGGCACTCCTCCAACAACAACTATCATTCTCTCAGTCTCCATTTTATGAACGTCTAGACAGATTCATGGTTGAAGTCAACGAAACACTGTCCAAATTAAACATTCTAGATGACTTATGTAACCGAATGTTGTGTATTGAAAGTCACTGTCAGTCACTTGACAAAGACATTGGAGATATCAAGAGTCAATTTACATCTATTAACTCAAGTATGGAAAATTACGGGAAACAGACAATTGAATTTCGAGATAGACTTGCTCATGTCGAATATGAAAATCAGCAAATAAGTCAGGAGAACAATGCATTGAGGGAGAGAGTGGTCGAGTCTCAAACAAGATCAATGAGGGACAATTTAATTTTCAAAGGCATATCTGATGTTGAAAATTATAACGAACTAGAGAACACTGAAGCTAAAGTCAAAGAATTCATGGGTGAAGTGCTTAAAATTAAGGATAACATCAACTTCCATGTAGTCCATAGGCTTAAGCAAAAAAACAGATGGCAGTCCCAGAAGTATTGTTGCCAAATTCGAGAGGCGCAAGGACAGGGACAGAGTACTTGCAATCGCCAGAGACAAATTACGTGAAAATCCTAGATATTCTGTCTATGAGCAATTTCCCTTCGAAGTAGCCGACAGACGAACACAACTAATACCAATTCTGAAAGACACAAGAAGTAAGAACCACCATGCTGTCTTACGGGACGATAAACTTTACATTGACCATAAGCGGTACTACCCCATCCCCTAGATCGGAAAACCGTGATGGGACAAGAAGTTAGGGGTACAGTACAGGAGGACAACCATGCAATGTCAATGACTTGAAATGTTGTTTATTAAACATTTGTGGTATAAAATCTAAACTGTTATGCCCAGAGTTTGTTGATCTTATAAACAAAAATGACATTCTTTTTTTTTTTTGTAGAAACTTAACTAACTGAATTTGATATTGTTGATCTGCCTTGTAATTATGTTTGTAAAACTAAAAACAGAAAAAAAATCCAAAAAGCATCAGGTGGTATAGCAATTGTTTACAAAAAGATATTTGAAAAGTATATTACATTTCATGAAACTGACTGTCAGTTTGTTTATTGGATGCAGATTTCAAAATTGCTTTTAATCTAAAGACAGATATTTTATTGGGTTGCGTATACATACCACCTGAAAATACTAAGTACTCAAATGTTGAAGCGTTTGACGAAATTGAAAATGAACTGATGTTATTTTTGAAAAAAGAAAAACTAGAATATGGTTTGATTGGTGATTTTAATTCCAAAACTAGTGTATTACCTGATTACATTATTCCAGATGACAATATTATAGACATTTTAACTTTGATGGAGATAATGAAATTTTGGAATATTTATTTGATTATCAAAATCTACTGAGAAATAATATTCCATTGCATCGTGTGAGTGAATGTTCTTGTAAACCAAACAATTATGGTCACAGACTCTTGAATCTATGCAAATAATTAAATATCTATATTGTTAATTCGAGGGTCGGTGATGATAAAGGTGTTGGAGCAAGAACATGCAAAGATATCAGTGTTGTTGACTATTTAATTTTATCTTCTCAGTTGTTTCCTTCTTGAAAAATTTGCTATAGCCGAATTTGAACTGTTATTTTCTGATTGCCACAGTGCGATTTGTTTTGAATTTCAAGCTTCACTGCTTACACATACTCGAGGCAAACTGGACGATTTAAATGATACCAATCAAACATTTGTTAAATGGAATTCGAATCGTAGTTCAGAATTTGTAAATTGTATTCAAACAGATAGTGAGGCTATATTGGCTGACGTATTAATTAGTCTAGAAAATCTTTCATCATGTGACGAAGTACGTCAGAGTGACATTGATGTTATTGTTGATAAAATAGTCCAAAATTTTCATAATGCAGCTATTGAAACTTTCAGCAAAGTTAAAAGAGAAAAAGTTTAAAAACACGATGATTCTAAACCCTGGTATAATAATTTATGTGCAATAAACAGAAAGGGTTTTCATAAAGCACGCAAGAGGTATAATTTTGTAAAGAATGCCGAAAATAGAAGATTGGTGATTGAATCTAGCAAAAAATATAAAAGCACATTAAACATTGCTTACAAGAAATATCAGCAAAAGATTGCAGACGATCTTCGGAACCTTTCTAAAAGTGATAGCAAATCTTTTTGGAAGATTTTAAATAATTTTCGCAATTCAAAAACAGATAATATAAATGATATTTCTATTGAATCTTTGTATGAACATTTTAGGGAGTTAAACAAAAACGATGAGGCAGATGAAAATCCTGGAGATTTTGTTTTTGATAATGATATTATACCAGAAGACATTAATTATATCCTTAATGGTATAATAAGTGAAGAAGAAATTAAAGGGTTTCTGTGGAAAACATTTTTTCCAAATTTCAAATTTTAAATAAAATTTAAAATTTTTTAAATTTAAAATTTAAATTTTAAATTTTTGGTACTTTGGAAATTTCTTTTTTAAAATTAATTTTAGAAAGGGGTTTTAAGGGTCTTTTTTAAAAAATTTTAATTTCCGGTCCAATTAAAATTTTGACCCCTTTCAATTTAAAATTTTTTAATCTTTAAAATTTACCCTTTCATTTTAAAAAAGAAAAATTTTGGGGTTCCAACTTTAAGGCAAATTTTTTAAACAACCTTTTTAAAAGAAACCCCTTTAAAGGCCCTTTTTAAAAAACAAAGGAAAAAATTTTTTGTTTAAAAAAAAAAATTTGAAAATTTAAACCCAAAAAATTCAAAAAAAAATTTAAAAAAATTATTTAAACCAAAAAAGGGGAAAATTTGAAAACCCAAAAAACCAAAAAAAATTTCAAAATTTAAAATTAAAAGGAAAATTTTAAAATTTTTTTTTAATTTTAAAAACCCAAAATTTAAATCCAAAAATAAAAAAAATTTTTAATTTTACAAAAAATTTTCGGAAAATTTCAAAAAATTTTAGGTTTAAATCAAGCTTACAATCTACCATCTTTCAATTTAAAAGTTTTAATGTAAATTTTTATTATAAATTTTTCCATCAGATTTATTTAACTTAGCATAATTTCCCAAGTAAACCTTCATTAATTATCTTTTTAAAAAGTTTATGTGCTTAATTTCACTATTTATTGTTATGTAATTTGTATTTTTAAGTTTCTATTGGTTTCCTAATTTTTTTTAATGATTTTTTAATTTGAAAGTTTTGATTATTTTAATTTTATTGCATTTATGAAAAACAAATTTCAAAATTTTCATTTAAAATTTGAATTTTTAAAAACATTAGTTAATTTTAATTTTTTTGGTAATTTACATTTCTTTTTAAATTGATTTTATTTTATTTTTGTTAAGAATTTTCAAAATGGTTTAAAAAACTTAAGGTTCAAAAGGATTCATGTTTTTAATTAAAATTTCAAATTTCCATTTGGTTTCTGGGTATCCTTTCATTGGAAGTTCCCAAAAGGAAAATGTTTATAAGGAACATAAATTCCTAGAAATTGGAATAGGAGTATTCCCAAAAAATTAATAAATAAACATCTGTTTGCAATCGTAAAAAGGTAATCTTTAAAAGGATCCAAAATTTGGCCTAAGCCATTATAGGTAAAATTCAAAAAATTGGGAAATATTCAAAATAGAATCTTTTTTGAAAAGTAATAAACCCAAATTTTAGGTTAAAATATATTTAACTGCTTATAAACATAATAAATAATTTGCCATTTAAATCTATAAGTAAAAAATTCATTTAAGGAAAATCTTGTTTTAAAGGCATAATTTCGCCATGTTAAGTAACAATTCAGAAGGTAATTCAAAAATAATTAATTTTAAATTTTATCTTTAACCACAATTTGTAACCAGAAGCTTGAGTTATTTTTTTACAAGGTTTGTACTGTTAGTTTTAATTGGTTTTCCAAATTTTTAATTGCTCAATGGAATTCTGTTAATTGCAATTTGTTCAAAGAGCATTGAATTAATGGTTTAATTTACTTTGTTCACTCATTCTGTTATTCAAACTGTCAGTCCTTGTAGAAAACAATTAGTTTGAAACTGACCTATGTATGGTGTCCAAATTTTACCCCGCTTTTCTGATCCTTTATTGTTGATGCCGGAAACATGATAATACTTGAAGAATAGAGCAACCCATAACATTCTAAAAATCATAAATTATTAGTTATAATTAACCTTAAAATTAGAAAGGGATGATTTGCCAAAAATTTAAGAAAAAATTTTTATTTAAACCTTGTTTAAACAATGGAAATGTTCTTTCAACATAAAAACCGAAATACTTAAAGAAAACAAGACAAAAGCCAATTAAAGTTAAACCAAAGGTTTAACAACAAAAATTGTCTGTTTAATACTTTGGATAAGTAAAAATGATATTGGTAAATTTAAGTTGGATTGTCAAGCTTGCGTTTTGAATACATAATTTCAGTTTAACTAAAATTTTTTAATTGAATCAAGAATTGACATCGAACGTATTATTACAATAAAGATTGAGAAATTCGGAACAACATGAAATAGAAGTTTAAACAAATTAGAACAAAAAATTTTAAACGGCCTGTTAATTAATTACTGTTTACATCGGTTTTACGTAAACTTTCAATCTTTCATAGTTCGTTCCTTTTCGTTTTCATTTCTTTTCTTTAGGTAAGAATTTTTCCGTAATTTTTAGGTGACAATTTGCGTAATTTTAATTATGAAGAATTTGTTTTAAATAGTTATTTATTAAATTAATTATGATATTTTAATAAATAATTTAATAAATTATAAAAATTGATATTTGATCCAAATTTTAAAAATTTATTTAATATTGTAATGATTTTCTTTAATATTAGTAATTTTTGGGATAATTGTATTCATTTAAATTATAATTGTAACCATACTTATTTTACATACTGCATGACCATTTACACTCAGGATCGGGTCGTCAGTAGGCAGTACAAATGTTTTAAAAAAAATATAACAAAACCACCTAGCATCATATTGCTAGTAGCACGAGTAGCATTGTTTGGTAAATTTTTGCTTTTTTTTTAATTTGGCTTCTGAACAAAAAATGTTTGGTTCAAATGTAAATAAAATGTGATTATCTCCCCATTACTACTTTCATAGATTGGATACTACTACAATTCCTTGTGCAGATGAGAGTTGTCTGTCAAATCTTTATTTCACAAAGAATGAATTGCATAACAATGAACTGAGCCCAAAGCAAAGCAATTTAATAATACACTTAGACAAAGAGCTTAATCCAGTGATATACTTTGTATAACAGGTCCTTCATGAACATCCATCCTCCATAACCACATCTCACAAACATGCCATACTACATAGGTGGATCAAAATTCCTTGAAAAGACATGATTTTTTATCATATTTTCAGTATATACACTGGTTAAAACTTTCACAAAGTTGTGGTAAAATCATTCGCCATGAATCGGTACCTAGCAAGTAACAATCGCTGAGTACCTCTCTGTTTGAAACAAGAACATACCTCCATTGTAAACTGGTGAACAAACATTCATAACTATAAAATGCTATAAGACTTATTAGTGTCTACTTACCATCACAACTGTCAGAATCAATAATATATGTATACATATATAACCTTGACCTATAATGGTTTACTTTTATAAATTGTTACTTGGATTGAGAGTTGTCTCATTGGCACTCACACCACATCTTCCTATATCTATATAAGACTCATATTGACGTCCGGTCTCTAATCGACTAATAATTTTTTCAATAATTCGCTCAATTTTCTAATTTTGTCTATTGTTCGAGACTGTATATTGACCTCTAGATGTCTTTCAATTACATTCAGTTTTGCGTTGGGCTGATTGTTGAACATGTAATATCAACATGAGATTTATTTATGTAAATAACAGCTATTCGCCAAAGTTCAAATAAAGTGGATGTAAGCAATTATAGATAACCACACAGCCTCCAAAATGAGAAAACCCCATAGTGGCATACTGCATAATCGGCTGTAAAAGAACATTTATAGCTGACTATGCGGTATGGGCTTTGCTCATCAAAGTATAAGATGGCGGGCAGGTAGGAGTCGTGAGAAAACTCAGGTGTACACAATGGTGATTACTGTTGATTTCGGACAAGTAAAGGATAAATCAATAATGGAAAACAGTAGTGATTAGATTCAATATAATGAAACTAGTAAGTTTATGTGGTGATTTCAATGGAAACAAGTAAAAAAAGGAATCGAAGTGACATGAGTTCCCCGTCCCCAGCTACGAGACCTACAAAAATAACGGCAACCGCAAATGCAATCACAACACAACTCACAACTCCTCAAAATGACTTTACGATTTGTGGAGCATATATTGCTGCTCATCAGGCATTATATGGTCAAGGCATTCATGATTTTCCATATAGTCCGTCTACAGTACCTATTCAAATGCAGGCCCCTCATCCGACTCCAGCTAATGTACAGACACCTTTTCAACCGGCACTCCTCCCACAACAACTATCATTCTCGCAGTCTCCATCTATGCCATTCTATAAACGTCTAGACAGATTCATGGTTGACGTCAACGAAAAACTGTCCAAATTAAACATTCTAGATGACTTATGTAACCGAATGTTGTGTATTGAAAGTCACTGTCAGTCACTTGACAAAGACATTGGAGATATCAAGAGTCAATTTACATCTATTAACTCAAGTATGGAAAATTACGGGAAACAGACAATTGAATTTCGAGATATACTTGCTCGTGTCGAATATGAAAATCAGCAAATAAGTCAGGAGAACAATGCACTGAGGGAGAGTGGTCGAGTCTCAAACAAGATCAATGAGGGACAATTTAATTTTCAGAGGCATAGCTGACGTTGAAAATTATAACGAACTAGAGAACACTGAAGCTAAAGTCAAAGAATTCATGGGTGAAGTGTTAAAATTAAGGATAACATCAACTTCCATGTAGTCCATAGGCTTAATCCAAAACAGATGGTACTCCCAGAAGTATTGTTGCCAAATTCGAGAGGCGCAAGGACAGGGACAGAGTACTTGCAATCGCCAGAGACAAATTACGAGAAAACCCTAGATATTCTGTCTATGAGCAATTTCCTTCGAGGTAGCCGACAGACGAAGACAACTGATACCAATTCTGAAAGACACAAGAAGTAAGAACCACCATGCTGTCTTACGGGACGATAAACTTTACATTGACCATAAGCGGTACTACCCCATCCCCTAGATCGGAAAACCGTGATGGGACAAGAAGTTAGGGTTACAGTACAGGAGGACAACCATGCAATGTGAATGACTTGAAATGTTGCTTATTAAACATTTGTGGTATAAAATCTAAATTGTTATGTCCAGAGTTTGTTGATCTTATAAACAAAATGACATTCTTTTATTTGTAGAAACTAAACTAACTGAATTTGATATTCTTGATCTGCCTTGTAATTATGTTTGTAAAACTAAAAACAGAAAAAATTCCAAAAGCATCAGGTGGTATAGCAATTGTTTACAAAAGATATTTGAAAAGTATATTACATTTCATGAAACTGACTGTCAGTTTGTTTATTGGATGCAGATTTCAAAATTGCTTTTAATCTAAAGACAGATATTTTATTGGGTTGCGTATACATACCACCTGAAAATACTAAGTACTCAAATGTTGAAGCGTTTGACGAAATTGAAAATGAACTGATGTTATTTTTGAAAAAAGAAAAACTAGAATATGGTTTGATTGGTGATTTTAATTCCAAAACTAGTGTATTACCTGATTACATTATTCCAGATGACAATATTATAGACATTTTAACTTTGATGGAGATAATGAAATTTTGGAATATTTATTTGATTATCAAAATCTACTGAGAAATAATATTCCATTGCATCGTGTGAGTGAATGTTCTTGTAAACCAAACAATTATGGTCACAGACTCTTGAATCTATGCAAATAATTAAATATCTATATTGTTAATTCGAGGGTCGGTGATGATAAAGGTGTTGGAGCAAGAACATGCAAAGATATCAGTGTTGTTGACTATTTAATTTTATCTTCTCAGTTGTTTCCTTCTTGAAAAAATTTGCTATAGCCGAATTTGAACTGTTATTTTCTGATTGCCACAGTGCGATTTGTTTTGAATTTCAAGCTTCACTGCTCACACATACTCGAGGAAAATTGGACGATTTAAATGATACCAATCAAACATTTGTTAAATGGAAATATTCGAATCGTAGTTCAGAATTTGTAAATTGTATTCAAACAGATAGTGAGGCTATATTGGCTGATGTATTAATTAGTATAGAAAATCTTTCATCATGTGATGAAGTACGTCAGAGTGATATTGATGTTATTGTTGATAAAATAGTCCAAAATTTTCATAATGCCGCTACAGAAACTTTCAGCAAAGTTAAAAAGAGAAAAAAGTTTAAAAAACACGATGATTCTAAACCCTGGTTTAATAATTTATGTGCAATAAACAGAAAGGGTTTTCATAAAGCACGCAAGAGGTATAGTTTTGTGAAGAATGCCGAAAATAGAAGATTGGTGATTGAATCTAGCAAAAATATAAAACACATTAAACATTGCTTACAAGAAATATCAGCAAAGATTGCAGACGATCTTCGGAACCTTTCTAAAGTGATAGCAAATCTTTTGGAAGATTTTAAATAATTTTCGCAATTCAAAACAGATAATATAAATGATATTTCTATTGAATCTTTGTATGAACATTTTAGGAGTTAAACAAAACGATGAGGCAGATGAAAATCCTGGAGATTTTGTTTTGATAATGATATTATACCAGAAGACATTAATTATATCCTTAATGGTATAATAAGTGAAGAAGAAATTAAACTCGCTATAAGTAATTTGAAAAATAATAAATCAAGTGGTGATGATGGTGTCCTAAATGAATATATAAAGAGTACTGTTAACACTCTTATGCCTGTATATGTAAAATTATTTAACTTGATTTTGATACTGGAGTAATACCAGAAAAATGGGATGCTGGAATATTAGTGCCAATATTCAAAAACAAGGGTTCAAGGTCGGACCCAAATTGTTACAGGGTATTACCTTAAATTCTTGTTTTAGCAAATTATTTTCGTCTATCCTAAATAATAGACTTGTTAAACTCTCAGATTGTATCTCCCTTATTTCAAGCTCACAGGCTGGTTTTCGTAAAGGACACTCAACTATTGATAACATACAGTGGAGATCACTTCTAACCTCTCATTAGAACTGTCAGAATAATCTGTCATAGAACTGTTCTAAACTGTCCTAGAACAGTTCTACCCTAGAACTGTTCTAAGTAGAACTGTCAGAATCAGTTCTAGGTAGAACTGACCAAATCAGTTCTAGGTAGAACTGTCAGGATCAGTTCTAGGGTAGAACTGTCAAAACTGTTCTAGGTAGAACTGACCAAATCAGTTCTAACCGTAGAACTGTCAGCAGAACTGACTAAATCAGTTCTAACCGTAGAACTGACCAAACCTGTCAGGATTGTAGAACAGTTCTAAATGACGTCACTGCAGTTCCTGCAGGCACACTTTGTTGAATCAACGTTGAATCTTTGTTGATTTTAGGTTATACATTGATCAACAAATATTCAACATTGATTCAACGTTGACAATTCAACGTTGAAATTAGTACATTGTTTCAACGTTGAATTAACATTGTGTTGAAATACCAACATTGAATCAACGTTGGCTAAACAATATATAAAACCCATGGCAGTAGTTATGGATACCAGAATTGTCAAAAAGAAGTATTGAGCACATCACAATTCTTTTTAAATTGACAACGATATTCACATAAAATAGAATATTCAGTAGATTTATCACTAATTGTCGTGGTGATTATAGAATTATATATAAAACAATCGCAGTGACAGTGTATATCAGCATAAATTATTCATGAATTTGCACCCAAAATAATAGAAATTCCCAAATTTCACCCCACCCCAAAACATAATAATAGAACTAGCTTGCATACAGGATCATACAATAAACATAAATATTTGTGAATAACCCCTTCCCCTAAAAATATGCCCCCCTTTTTCCGTGGCTGCTGATGTCAAATATCTTGTTTTCATTCCTTTTTTTTCTTTTCTATTCTTTTTATCGATCTAAAGAAAAGACGTGTACATCAGTACATAAACGTTACAATGGTTGACAACTTGTAATATAAACAACCGATAGATCTATTGGAATAGTGATTTAAATTTTCGCGGCATTTTTACCATTTCTATTTTAAGACAAATTCAGATATGCGCATGCGCAGTTATTTTGTTGCCAAAGTTTGAATATCCGCTTTCGAGACCACAAGGTGATTCTACAGAGTTTTTATCAATATCTTTCCTGTATACAGCTTTTACATTTTTATCGTAAGTATATATAAATTGTTGTGATTACAGTAAATACAGTATCGCATTTAATAAATGTGAGCATATCAGGTTGTTATGAAAACTACTGAAAAGTTGAAATTTTACACGAGGAAAAGGGGGATGTTACCATTCCCAATTTACCTTGCAACGTCTCACGAATTTTATCATTGACTATTTGAATTCATCATGATTGAATCAGAAGTAAAAGAAATTTTATCGTTATTTACCTGTTCAATTCAGTCACACGAAATCTCATAAAAAGGGGCTTGTTTACAAAATTGGGATGGAAAGTCTCACCGAAAGGTCAGAAGCTATATGGCTCACCAAGTTGGACCTTTAATATTTTACTGTCAAAATTGAAGTAGTGATTTGACAAGGTAATCAAAAATGAAGGGTATATGAGGGTGGTAAAGAGTTATTTGTGTGCAACGTTTTGGCCTTTTAGTTCATGTGTTTTGACGTTTTATTTCTCGTTTTCTTGTATTTGGTTCGACATGCTTTATTTGTCTTTCCCCTTATTTATTTTCCGTGTTTCGTGTTAGTACTCTTATTCTTCGTGCTTGTCCCACATTTGATAAAAAAGTAAACCGGGACGAAATTCCAAGTCAGTCTGGAAATTGTTTTAAATTATGTGTTCCCAGGAATTTATATATGATTGCTATCAAGATATGAATAATTTAATTTTTTTTTCAAAACGGATGCAACTAGCGGACGCTAAAAGGTGACCGCAGGGTCTTCATGTCCATTATCATGACGCTGTGATCTCCAAGAACGACTGAGTAATAACTTCTAGTACTCTTTCCTTTACATTTACGATTTTATTTCTCGTGCTTCGTTTATTCCAATTTTTATTTTCTGTGCAGCGTTTTTTTGGGATTTTTATTTTAGGTGTTTTCTGTGTTAAGAACCCTCTTTACCACCCTCATATATGTCAATTAGACAGATATCCATGCAGCAGCACAAGTAATGCAGAAAAGACATAATTTGATAAACCTTCAATTTTATCAAATTAAAATGTAGAATTTAGGATTTTCTTGCAGATTATACCTTCTGGTCTATATAAAAGGAAATGTAGTTGGAGACTTTGATGGAAGTTTAACTTTCATTTAGCTTTCACAAGTTCTTAAGCCCAAAAAAATAATACACGTGTTTCTGTTAACATGCTGAAAAAAAATGGGTAGGTAGGTAGGCAATATCATTTTATTTTATAAACATTTTTTAGCTGGTTACTACTAGGGAAACAGTTGGACTTTAAAAGTGCTTGTTCCAAATGGCATAAAAATTGTTAAGGTAGGTAGGGTTAGCGGAAACACATGTATTATTTTTTTGGCCTTATGCTTTTGATTTATATATACTTTAAATATCATCATTATGAAGTTATTAATAGTTAAATGTGTTGAACAGAATTAAACTTGACAATGTTATAACTTTTGATTTTGTAGATGTCATCATGAAGACCTATGGAATCACGGAACAACAAGTGTCTGACAAAACAACAAACTTTCTAAAATAGGCTCCAAAAGACAGGGTGGAAGAAGAAAGAAGTTGTGAAGTTTTCACTATAAATAAATAAATTTATTTAATTTTATTGTATTGAATATTTCTCTATAATCAGTGGTTGGACATTAGAATACATGGGGTAGGAACAGCAAACTTTGTTTTATATTTTGATCACTCAGATATTTAAAATAGACATTGGGCAAAAAATATGTGTATTAAGGGTGGTGTGCTTTCAAAAATTAGGATAGGTCAATATTGGAAATACTTTTTATTTTTTTTTTTTTGCTGATTTTTTCAATATTTCTCTGGGATGATAATTTGTGTTTTTATATGCATATCCTTAAATGTTAAAAAAATCTTGGGGTTAAATTATGGTTTGTAGGAAAGCCCTAAACACACATATTTGTTATTCAGTTGATTGGTTGTTGACATCATCATGGTCAAGCCATGCTCTCATCACAAGAATGTTGTCACTCAGTTTTATTGTTGAAAATTACTGATCTTCTTCTTCTGAGTAATTGACAGTCAATGGCATCTATTCAAAGTTTTGTGCACCATCCACTTTTGTTGTTACCTATTGTTATCAAGACAACCATCAACCAAAGAACATTATTTATATATCTTTGGGTCACCACAGTCTTCAACAATGAGCAAAAGTCCACACCATGTCAAATATGACCAGACAATGATTTTATTTAAAGTTCAATTTTTTTCTCAGTTTATTTTTTATACTCTGGTCTGATGGAGCAGTTATTGGATAACTTTCCTGCGGCAGAATGTTGCTATGACATTTAGAATGTTGAGTGCCTTGAGAAGACACTAGCTTGAATATTGCTACAGTATAAAATTATGGAATGCAACAAACAGAAAAAATACAGGATGAATGAAACTAAAGTTTTAGGTGGAAACACAGTTGAACACAACCACTAACCAATTTTGATTCCGAGTTGAATATGGTATTCACCCTGAATTCAATCTGAATTCAAATTAAGTTATTGGTTGAAACAATGTTGAAGCAACCATTATTCAATATTGATTCAAAGTTGAACATCAATGTTGATTCAATGTAGGATTTCAACGTTGATACAAATTTGCAAAATCTAATAATAATTCAACATTGATTCAACATAGAAAATAAACATTGATTCAATGTTAAATCAATGTTGTGTGCCTGCTGGGTTAGGGCATCTCACGAGTCACCATTCAGTGTTATTATTATCGTTGATAAAGCCACACGCAAAATGACTCCTGTCAAAGTTAACAGAATTTCATTGTATTTGAGACAGCGAATAGTTAATATTCGCCAAAGTGGAAAATCGTATGTGAAGATTTCCAGTATTTTATCCGACACTGAGGAAGTTTCTATTTCAAGAGAGGCCATCGGGAATTGTATACCCGTTTCCGTGCAAATGGCACTCTTAGTGATCCACCAAAGGCAGCTGGTCGGAGGAAAACCCTGCAAGATAGACACTTGGTCTTTATAGACGAAAAATCCATGCGGACAGGGAGATTTCGGCACAGGAACTGACAAGAGAACTTAATGCTCGTTTCCACATAAACATAAGTGTGGCAACAATCAAAAGAGCCAGGAAGAGTCTTGGGTGGACACGTTCGGCGACACAATACTGTCAGATGGTTAGACATCAGAACAAACCAAAGAGACTGGACTATGCATTGAGGTGCCTCGCAGACAATGAACAATTTGATGATGTTATTTTCACTGACGAGACCACAGTTAAAATTCAGACCACAACAGGAAGATCATTTAGGAAGGAAGGGAGCCAGTCATAAAGACAGCTAAACCAAAGCATCCATATCAGGTAAGCATACACTTTCCGTATTGTATTCTTGACTTATCCAACTCGACTTTATATTTACACATGTTAGTAGATGCGACAGTGTCAGTAACTAGGACGAGGCCTACGTGCCGTCATAAAAGCTTAAAACCGTACAAATCAACCAAAATAAAACAAAAGGTAAACATAAAGTCATACGTTGTTCAATCATAACAAACACTGGTAAAGGGATTAAGGTTTACAAAGGACAATACTATATACACGATTTTGTTTTATGCTTACAATACTTTAGTAGAATGCAGACAGAGGCGGATCCAGCCATTTTAAACAGGGGTTCCAACCCAGGAGAAGGAGGTGGTTCCAAATATATGTCCCCATTCAAATGCATTGATCGTCAAACAAAAGATGGGGTTCAACCCCATATCAAGTATTTTGAGTAATGATGAAATTTATTTACAGAGGAAGAAGGGGAGGGGGAAGGACCTTTATCTGGACCTGGGGATTGGGTGTTTTAAGCTCAGGATTTCGGAATTGATCCTTCTGGGATCCGGGAATTCTTTCAAATTTTCGGGATGACAGGATTTAAATTTCTTTAAATTCGGGACTTCGTGATTTCATATTTGAAAGCCTGGGATTTCGGGATCAGGACCACTCCAACCGGATCCCTCCAACCCCTAACCCCTCCAGGAAGACAGTCTGAATCACTCACAAAACATTACTAAAGGTTCACATCAAGGTTTTTTCCATGTAATATTCATGACAAAAAGGATTTAAAGTTCAACTTAATTTCATGTGTTTTCTGTACAAGTACCCCTTAATTTACAACCCTATAAATTTACAATTATATTTATTTGTCAAGAATGCTGTTTATGGCCGACATTTAAGCCTTTCAATAAAAATGTTACGTGAGGACCTGTTACCCAATAGATTTGTTTGTAATATATGCAAGGTATAATAATAAGCAATGTCTGTTCATTGCTCGTAGTCTATTAAATGTATATTGTTCTTGTTTTGATATCAGACTTGTCATAAACTTCCAACTCAACCGCCAACTGTATATAACATTGTTAAAATCTTTGAATGAGCTTGTTTATTTCACAGTCATATTTCAGAGTTAATTAGGGCGTCTATCATGTCTATAAATTGTTCTTTGGCAAGTCAGCAAAATCCTCAAGTATAATGGGGTAGTCTGGTAGGCAAGATTCAATAATATCTTCAAACTATTACATGCTAGGGGTGGGGCTACTTCAATATGTTTTGGTAGGGGTGTTTGAGCAGCTGAGACATCACGCATCCCACCCTTTTCATATATCAAAATATATACCCTGTCATATATTTATGAACAACAAATAGACCTATAGATATAAATGGATAAAAGAAAGATTGCCATTCCTCTCAAAATTTGCTGACATTTTGAGATTCCTTTTATAATTGTAATCTTATTTCCTGTTTACATTTCTTAATGTTAGTTAGCATGGTTCAATGGTTAGGTGCAAAAGTAAAAAATGCGATTAATAGCATCAACACTAGTGGAATAGTTCAACCCATGAAAATACTGCATGTGAAGATTAATAGAGATAAACTGATATGACAACTATCTGATACATTCACAACTGTGGTTTTAACCACATCCAAAAGATTCTGACTTCTTAATTTTTCAGACACTTATGATATCACATAATCCACCAAGTTGAAAACCCTGTCCAATTGATATATTAATCTAAATTTTGCACCCTTTTCATATATATAATGAAGCTTGTAAAAGTCACCTATTATCCATCGGCTCATCTCTACCACTGATTACATAGGAAGTAGCCTCCCTGGATTACATGTAGTCGTGCAATATTTTTATGTTTTCATTCAGCAATAATGTTCTTAGTAATGCATTTTATCTATTTGATTTTGCTATTACTCTGCAGTCACGAAATTGAACAATTACAAATTTATCATGTTTTTAAAACATGTTATTACATTCTATTTAAAAAAAGATATATGACTTAAAGTGTTTAATTAATTTTAGGTACATGTTTGGGAGGCATTTCTAGGAGGGGAGCAACTGGCCTGTATATATTTACATCCATAATGGACAGTATTGTGTACCAGGGCATTTTAACACAGAAACTGGTTCCATTTATACAACAACAGTATCCAAATGGCCATCGTTTTATGCAGGACAATGACCCAAAACATGTTAGCAGATCAACAAAGGCTTTCATGCAGAATAATGGCATTAACCATTGGGTAACTCCACCAGAAAGCCCAGACATGAATCCTATAGAGAATCTTTGGGGATCACTGAAATATCACATAAGGTTAGTATTCTTTAGTATAAAAAGAAGATGTGGTATGATTGTCAAAATGTCACAGAAATTAACAACTATAGGTCACCTTACGACCTTCAACAATGAGGAAAGCCCATACCGCATAGTCAGCTATTTAAGGCCAAGAAATGACAATGTAAAACAATTCAAACAAGAAAACTAAAGGCCTTATTTATGTATTTAGAGTTATTTATGATTTATAGTAGGAAAACCCAACTTAACCAAATTAGCAGTAAATTTCAGAAAACGACAAATAAATTTCAACAAATGCAGAGGCGGTTTCACGTTCGTAACATTGAGAACAAAGGATGAATAAAATACACAGACCCTGAAAAAATAATGTTCTTAGGGTCCATTCCTGTCCTAAAAAAAATGAGCCATTTAACTTATATGTCTAATAATAAATACAGTAATAAATGACATCCGAGTTTGCAACAGTAACAATTAAGACAATAGACTATAAAGTAAAGAAAATGCATTTATTTGGTATTCTGTCGAGTTTTATAACATTATATTTCTTGCTGCAATATGGTCTATTTGTGCTAATGCAGCAAAAGGTAATTACTAAAATGTGAAAATAATAATTTACATTATTACATTTTATGTGTACATCATTTGTTTTAAGATAATCATACATGTCATTTGAGATTGATCATTTATATCATACCCCAAGGGTGACTGGGGAATAGAAGTATGGTCACCATTGGTCTTCCTCCGACCGGCAGTAAAACCCTTGCCAAAGTGGGGCGTCCGTTTGGCTGTGCAGGATGTACAAATTTGCAGCCACGTCCGGTCAGAATGGGACGTTAAATCCAATGCCTCGTGTAAAGAGAGTGTCACGCTCTTTGCATGTTAAGAATCATTGCAACAACTCCGAGGGGTCCGTAGGTGACCTGTTGCAAGGCTAAATTTCTGTTCCTATCCAATATACACTCATTTCCCGTGGCAGTCCAAATTTCTCCGACCTTAATCCCGGACGCCTCTATTATAGAACCTACCTATTGTATTGTTAATTTGTTCTCGTCCTGAATATGCATGAAATATTTGCCACTGGATGTTAAGCAACCAACAATCAATCAATCATTTATTTCATCAATTTAAATTTATTTACATTATAACATGTACATATAAAAAGAAGATGTGGTATGATTGCCATAGAGAAAACTCTCCTCAAGAGACCAAAAGACACAAAATAAACAACTATAGGTCAACGTACCTTCAACAATGAGCAAAGCCCAGTCAACTATAAAAGGCCTCGAAATTATAATGTAAAACAAACGAGAAAACTAAATGCCTGATTTATGTACAAAAATAAACGAAAACAAATATGTAACACTTAAACAAAATAATGTTTTACAGGAGGAGAAAGAAACCTACCAACCAACAAGAGTTACTTGATGGAATCCAAGAGTTTTGGGATACCGTAACGCCGGCTGTATGTTGCAGATACATAGACCATCTTTTCAAGGTTGTACCAAAAGTTGTGGATGTAAATGGTGAAGCAAGTGGATATTGAACATTGTAAACAGCTTTTATGATTTATGTAATGATGCATTAGATAGACTTTCCAGGGACTAGAATCCATAATTTTATATTGTATTGGTATTTTATACCTTTTTATGAGGCAAAAGGAAGTTCTCTGAACTGTGCTGTTCTTTACATTTTCTTAACTTAGTATTTATCATGTTTATCCAGTGAGAACATTTTATAAGTTATTTTCTACAGTTTCTTTCCATTATTGCAGTTCTTCTCATAATTTCATTTTTCTTTTACTGGTGAGAGAATTTCTTCCTGTCAGATTATGAGGTTTGAACTCTAGTCTAATTTTTCATACACCCAAGCTACCTCAATAGAAAGAAAAGTCTGTGTTGAAAAGGGAACAGTTTTATGTGATCCTAGAACTTTACAATATATTGAAATTGTATATATTGTAGATTTTCTTTCAAGTTGTACATGTATTGTGTTTTAACCTTTTTAATGTTATCTTATTGTATACTAGATTTCTTTTAATGATGATAATGTAATTTTTGGGAGTTTTATATGTTTAAATGTTGTTGTTAAATGTAGATTTATCATGTTTATAGCTTTATTTGAAAACAACAAAATCAAGTATCAACAAAATGCATGTTTCCCTTAATCTAAGAATTTTGTATCCTTGTAAATAATTCAATCTAAAGTAATTGTTTATATCTGTTTAATGGTAATTTCACACCATTTTCTATTTTTATATGTCCGCAAAAAATTGCGTTTGTATGTTGCTATCACATCCTGGATGTCTGCAGACATTTGGTTTCCAGGCAATAACTTTAGGTTAAGTGAAGGGACAGGTTATGGTCCCAATGGTTTATTAATAATGGACATAAAGTGGGCCAAAACAAGCATTTTTCTAGTTTAAGGACAATAACTTGTGAACAAACGTTTGTATCGCTCTGTACCGCAAGGTTCAATACAACAAAGAGAAGGTTTGGATTGACTTTCAAGGTTATGGCCCCATAACCAATTACTAAGCATTGCGCGACAGCAGAGTAATTGCACAACAGCAAGAAATCTTCAATTGAAAATAATACATAACTTTACCAAATTTTCAATAAGGATTAATTTTATTTTTGAATTGTTGGTACTTTCTTCATAATTTGGATAATAAGCCCCAGTTTAAAATTAAGGTCCAAAGAGTACAAAATTAAACTTTGTTAGATTTCATCATAAATTGAATTCATGGTTTTTAATATGCTGAATCAGACCCCACCTGTTTAGGGTTAAACATCTGCAGTCGTATCAACCTGCACTCATCAAATCATTTTATTTAAATTTTACATGGCATTTTTATCATAATGTAACCAACAAATTGTCATTACTTAAAGCACAAGAAACCTGCTTAGTAAAGCTTGCAGATTCAGTGTGTTTCTTCAGATGGTTTATGCAATACATGTTCATATCTTTGTTCAGATTTTTGGTGATGTTGCAAATTTCAAGGACCTGATATGAACTTGAGACTTGGGTATGAAGAAATATTATCTGAAAGTTATAAACCCTGCATTTATGTATGTTTCCAATTTACAGAAGGGCATTGAGTTAATAAACTTATTTGAAAGTGTACTTCTGTTTTCAGTTTTATTCGTTCTTTCTCAAACTTGCCTTTTCATTACATCCATCCATTGTTTAAGAATCATTACATATAATTAAGTTCTAGAAATTTGTTGAAGGTCTTCATTGAGTGATTGAATGTTGGTGTTTTAACATTTTTAGGCACCACTTTGGGGTTATTTCGTGGCGGTCAGTTTTATTGGTGGAGGAAGCGGTAGTGCCTGGAGAAAACCATGACCTTCAATAGGAAAATGACAATCCTAGTCAATTAAGATTGGAGTTGAGTGCACCCATACGAGCTAGGTTCTAACTCACAATCTCAGTGTTGACTGGCTAGTGATAACAGTAGTAACTACTTAGAACACTCAGCCACCAAGGCCCCTGAGAGTCGATTCATAAGCCTGAAAATGTTGACTGTAAAGATATTTATAAATAGTTTTATTTCTTTGACTAAGCTACCTGTTGTGAAAATTTATGAAAGATCAAAATCAGTATTTCAACATGTGAACTGAAAAATAATTTCATTAAATTCTAAACAGTATAAAGAATGGAAACGTGATTCGTGTCAAAGAGACAACAACCCGACCAAAGACAAAAAGCAGAATATAGCCCAAGACCAAAATGTGCCTTCAACATAACCAGAAATCTTAAACCCAGAGGCTTTGTCAGTCTGTTTTAACATTAACTAAGCTTTGGTCTGTTTGTTAGATAATATGATATCTAGGTTATATAAATTTGGAGTTTGAATTGCTCGTCAGGCGCTACATGTCTGTTTCAATTGAAACTAGTGTACATGAAGAATTGAGAACCACCGTTTTATACTTGGACTCTTTTGCTTGTCACCTCAAACATGATTAATCACACAACTGTACAGTCCGTGTAACGTAAAAGTTAACAATACGAACGATGCCCGAACCATGTACGGACGATGCCCGAACGATGTACGTACGCTTCCCGAACGGTGTACGAATGCAAACGAAACGCTGACCGAACGTTGTACGGACGCTGAACGAATGATGTACGAACGAAACCATGTACCATAAACCATACCATAAACGATAGCATAAGCGCCCTTTATCGTACATCGTATGGTTTTGCGTACATCGTTTCATTAGCGTATACCGTATCGTTTAGCGTACATCGTTTCGTTTAGCGTATATCGTATCGTTTAGCGTACATCGTTTCTTAGCGTGCATAGTTTCGTTGAGCGTTTATGTTTGTTTTTTAATATAAAACATGAATTGTGTTCTGTTAAATCTTTTTATATAGGTGATAATATGCGTAAAATTTAGATTGGATGCATGTTTCAGTTTTTAATTAATAATATAATTTAATAAATTATAATTTAATCTGACTCGATGTTGATCCAACATTATTTACATAAAAAGTTTGAAAAATAAACACTGAAATAAATTTAAACAAATTAAAAGATACAATTATGATTTTTTTAGCCGTAGAAATATGTACTTGGTGAATGTGCGGGTAAACTACAGTCTGCAGAGTATTCAGTCAACATTTTTTGAAAATAGACTAAGGTATTAACATTTTTTTCCAAATGAACAATTCGGCGTTTTCCATTTGCGCCGATCTGCATTTCATTTGCGCCGATTTTTTTTTTTTCCATTTGCGCCGATTTTTTTACAGGTAAATTACAGGTGAATAGATATAAGAAGATGTGGTATGAGTACCAATGAGAGAACTCTCCATCCAAGTCATGTTATTTTCATTTATCATTATAGACCTCTTCCATTAGCCACTTGTACAAATGTAATGAATTGTCAATCATAACATGTACATAGCTGTTGTCCCCTGCTCACCACGGGGAGACGGAAGAAGGCCTACACCTCCAGACTTTTTCCTTGACAGTACCCGTAGTTATTTAGCCTCTGTCTTTCGGACATCTACCACATGGTTATGCTCGATCTGTGTTTTGACAATAGAATCCGTGGTGACTCTGGCTTTACACGATTTTATGGTACATTTGTAAGATATGTTGTTATGTTTCAGGATACTAACCTTCCGATATGTATGGCCCTCGATGATTAAAGAATTGACTCCTCGGCTCGTTTCAGTGTGCAATATGTCCATCATGTTACAACGAAGTTCCAGAACAATATGAATCAAAATTAACTTAAACATAAATGAACAACATTTATAACCAGGTTTTACCAATGGTATAGTACAGTACATGTACAAGTATTAACTTACGGATTAATTTACCTGTAAATCTAATTAGGAGCAAATATAAAATCGGCGCAAATGAAAAAATGAAATCGGCGCAAATGAAAGAATGAAAATTTTCAAAATCGGACAATTGTCATACGCCCGAACAATTTATTTTAGATGGAATTCGGAATTAATCTAATGTTCTTACAAAAGTATATTCGAGTCTTAAGGTTGACCTTTTGTTCAAAAGGTTTGTTAAATATTGTTATGTATTCTCTTTTATAGCATGTATTTTAAAATCGACTGAATAGCAGTTTTATCTATTTTATATTTATAACATTTAAAATGTCCTCCTAATGATACATCTAATAGTTACCACTGGACATTAAACAGCTAACTATAAATTCATTCGTCATATTCTTAGTTTTGTTATAATGTGAAAATCAAATAACATGATGAAACAATAATTATTGTAGATTTTCACTACGGAAATAATGGGAAATAATTGTAAACAAAACCACTCAATCACATCCCTACGCCACAAATTAAAGTCTAGCCTTTTCACATTAAAATACATTATTTTCATAAATCTATTTCTAAATAATTTTAAACAATTTTAAATCAAACGGTCATTTTTCTATTTGCCATAAAAAAACAACAAACAAACAATTATTTTCATTCCTTATTTTAAACAGATAGATTTTTTTTCAATGGTCGGTGCCTGTCAGCATTTATAAAATCTAACACCGTGTTTGCCAGTAAGAAAGCTACATAGAAAAGGAAAACAACAATGTCTTAGAAATACTTCCAGGCCCTATTTTCTAATTTCTGTTGTAATGTGGTGTAATGCAAAAGAGGTAACTCCTGAATACTGATTTGTACCCCTTAAGCATTTGTGGTTAATAACAAATTTATGGTAGTCTCTTTTTCTTTACTCGCAAAGTATTCTACTAAATCATGTTTTATTTATGAAAATTGCTCATTGCTGACGAATGTTAAACATTGATCCCTAGATTTTCAATTGTTTAGTTGTTAGGTTACTGTCTGATCTCGCAAACCTGACATTTTATGGTCATTATTTTTTGCATCCAATTGCACCAATGTGTTAAAAAGATATAAACGCGACACCGTACGACAGTCGTTACTTTACATAAACTATTAGCATTTTTTTTTCTATAACGAAATACGAAACCACTTCTCGCAATTCGCTTTGGGGTTATTGTGCTTGTCTTTTGACAAAATATGGCCTTGTCTCAAAAACAAAAAGTTTAATATGATATAGAGTAATATATAAAACTGGACTAGAGTGGAGAGTTGGGAAGTAGGAATTCCGAATTTTAATTGAATGTTCTAAATCTTAGTGTATTTCTGATATATGATTGTACAGACTCGGACATTTCTTTGTTTTGCTGAAATGAAAGGTCACCGTCACCAGCAAATAAAAGCAAAATGGATATAGCAGATCTTTCTAATTTTGAAAACAATATTTCTCTTGCTTCGTTGATAAAAGGGCACTTAAAAAATAGTGAATACTATCCTCAACAGGATGACCACAGCTGCATGCGGGATTGGGTTTAATATTAATAAGGTTTAAATCTGCATTTGAATTACTGCACCATATTTCTCAACTGTGCATCAATAATATTAAGATTTTTCTATCATCACAACTAAAATAGGAAGTGCGTACTGTGAATAAATACTCAGTTTACTATTATTTAAAGCAAGTTATCACATATAATACCACGTTAACAATTAGGTTGACAGTGTTTGATAGTCTGAAGGAGACAGCATCAAGGATTTAACATGGAAAAGCTTTTGTTGTATTCAATCTTACTAAAGTATTCTTTGTTATATTTAATAGATATATATCCGAGATACGATAATGTAGTTTTCTTTTTTATATCACACTTGATCATCAATGATGGGATAATGTCTACTGAGAGAATTTAACCAGAGACTGGATAACGTAGAAATGACCAATCAAAGGTCACTGTACGGCCTTCAACAATGAGCAAAATCCGTACAGCATAGTAAGCTATTAAAGGCTCCGAAATGAAAAATGTAAAATACACGCAACACTGTTCAAACATCACCGCAAGTCAAACTTTGAACCGCAGAAAAACCTGATTGGACATTCGTGACAATTTGGCATTGTTATGATATTGTAACTATCATATCTATTTAGTTGGCCTAATTTGTTTTGTGTGGCCTAAGAATGTTTACATTATATATTGTGTACAAATTATACACATTGTGTTACAACTATGCAGTTTAGAATTCACTGGAACATTCATTGATACTCATGGAATGATTAGAACTTTCTATTTCACTTACATAACGTTTCCAGAATGATCATAACAAAAGATGCGTAATTTATATTTCTAGCGTTGTCTAGAAATTTCCGTTTGAGTATTTAAATGCAGACCCAAAAGTTAGTAAAATATAGAGATTTAGACATAGACATGATAGATAGACTTAGACATCAATAGACATCAACAGTCTCAGCAGTTGGATTGACACTTTTATTTACAAACTACATCATACTAGATTGTGACCAATTGGATATAATATTCTGTGGATTCCGAGAAGATTTCCGGATAAAGGAAAGATAAAAGATTGGACATATATTTTGACAGTTAAGTTGACATTTCTTTTTATGTAATATTTCTTGTAAACTTGTGTATAATAAATCTTGTTAAATTTTATTATTGATTTGTGTCTTTTGTTGGCTACAATTAAAAGGCGATTTTCTGCCGTAACAGAAATTGGGGGCTCGTCCGGGAGCACGTTAATATCTTAATAAAGATTTTTTCAGTATTTTTATTAGAACTAGCCAACAAAATTCTACAATATGGCATTTGATGCCGGTAAATTTTGAAAACGCCAGACCTGGAAGGGTTTGATAATTTAAAGAAAGAGGAATTAGTGTTGCTTGCTAAACATCTGAAATTAGACTTTAGAGTATCTATGAGAAAACAAATTATAAAAATTTGTTAATAGACAAATTAGTTGACTCTGAAATTTTTGGTGAAGAGGCTCTTGAACTTAAGGTCGAAAATGTTGATGCTACCAAATTAAAACAGCTTGAATTAGAACATGAATTTAAATTAAAACAATTGGAAAACGAAATCAAAATAAAACAATTGGAAAAAGAAGAAAAACAGGCAGAACTTCAAACGAAGGAAAGGTTAGAGATGGAGAAAAAGGAAAAAGAAGAAAGGTTAGAAATGGAGAAAAAAGAAAACGAAGAAAGGTTAGAAATGGAGAAAAAGGAAAAAGAAGATGAATTTAAATTAAAACAAGATGAATTGAAATTAAAACAGGCAGAACTTGAAATGAGAGAAAGGTTAGAGATTGAAAAATGAAAATTGAAATGGCAAAAGAAGAAAGCAACATTAAATTCCAGTCAAAATCAGAACATCTTAATTTTGATGCAGCAAAAACATACGTTTGGTTCCCAAATTTTGTGAAAAACAGTTGACAAATTTTTCCACAGTTTGAGAAAATTGCTCAAAATTTGAAATGGCCGAAGCCTTTTGGACTACAATGCTGCAAAGTGTTTTTGAGGGCAAGGCCGCTGAAATTTACTCAGCACTTTCATCAGAAAATAGTTATGATTATGACACGGTTAAAACGAAGTTTTGAAAGCTTATGAGCTAGTGCCAGAAGCATATAGACAGAAATTTAGGTCTTATAAAAGTTTGATTCACAAACCTATGTTGAATTTGCTAGGAAAAGAAGATCTATTTGATAAATGGCTTACGTCAAAGAAAATAAATAAAATTTTGATAATTTAAGACAATTGATGTTATTAGAAGAGTTCAAGCAGTGTGTTCATTTAGACTTAAAACACATTTAGATGACAAAACTGTTGAGACATTACAAGATGCAGCTGTTATTTCCGATAATTATACCCTTTCACATAAGAGAAGTTTCAAAGGTCAAAATTTTAATACTTCGAGTGGAAATTACAAGAATCCAAGCACTGAGCGTACTGATAGTAAGCCTGTTGCACAGAATAAGAGTCAGTCTAGTTATAATATGTCTAGTCCAAAATTTGATACTTTTGAGAAGAAGTCACTGACTTGTGCTTATTGTAAGAAGAATGGTCACCTGATGGCTGATTGTTTTAGACTCCAGAAGAAGAATGAAAGAGATAATAAGCCCAAGACCAGTGCTTGTACGACACCCGTTTTACCCATACGTTGGAATGTCCTGCGAGTCAGGCGTTTAAGTCCAGTTTTTGTGATTACATGGAGGATTATATACCCTTTATGTCTGATGGGTTTGTTTCTATTGTTGATAATACTACTCCTCAGCCTATTAAGATTTTACGGGACACTGGAGCTTCTCAGTCTTTATTGTTAGAAGGTGTGTTGCCTTTGTCCGAGGAGACTTCTGTTGGTGCCTCCGTTTTGTTACAAGGTGTGGAGTTAGGTTGTATAGATGTTCCCTCCATCGTATTTATCTGAAGTCAGATTTGATAACTGGACCAGTTGTTGTGGGTGTTCGTCCTAATCTCCCTGTTGAGGGTGTTTCATTATTGCTAGGAAATGATCTAGCTAGGAATAAAGTGGTTGCTGAACCAATTGTTACCAGTGAACCGGTGGTGGATGTTAAATCACCTGAAGATGATGCTGAACTGTATCCAGCTTGTGTCGTTACTAGGGCGATGGCTAGAAAACAACAAAATGAGGATTTGCAAGAAGACCAGTTTGATTACATGGACCTTTCTGACACCTTTCTAGCCGACATTGAAGGTCCCGGTAGCTCAGAGAAGGCCATAATTAGAAAACCTAGTATTAACAAGAATGTAATTATGCCATGGCCAGACATGAACATTCATGAGCCATTCATCATACCGAAGGAAATTTGTCGAAGAGCAAAATAAAGACCCTGAGGTTCTTCAGCTCAGCAAGAGGGCTCAACCACAGGAAGAAGCAGACAAAGTGGCCGAATGCTATTACCATCAAGAAGGCATTTCAATGAGAAAGTGGAGGCCCCCTGATGCTACCCCAGATGAGGAATGGAGAGTGATATACCAAGTGGTGGTGCCTAAAGTCTATAGGCAAGACATTATTGGTCTTGCCCATGACACCCCCTTGGATGGACACTTAGGTATAAGGAAGACTTGCCTTAAGATCTTACAACATTTCTACTGGCCAAGACTAAAAAGTGATGTCGCAGAATACTGCAAATCATGCCATATATGCCAGGTTGTTGGTAAGCCTAACCAGAAAATACCATCAGCACCACTTCTGCCTATTCCAGCCTTTGAAGAACCTTTTACCAGAGTACTAATTGATTGCGTTGGACCTTTACCGAAGACCAAGACCGGAAATGCGTATTTATTGACAATCATGTGTATCTCCACTCGTTTTCCTGAGGCTATTCCGTTAAGGAATATCAAGACACCTAGTATTGTCAAAGCTCTGATCAAATTTTTCACGCTAGTAGGACTTCCAAAGTCTATACAGTCCGACCAGGGTTCAAATTTCATGTCAGGTTTATTTCAGCAAGTCGTGTACCAGTTAGGGATTGCTCAGTATAGATCAAGTGCTTATCATCCAGAATCTCAAGGTGCCTTAGAACGTTTTCATCAAACATTGAAGAACATGATTAGAACTTTTTGTCTTCAATTTGACAGGGACTGGGATGATGGTGTTCACTTTTTACTTTTGCGGTCCGAGAGGCTGTTCAAGAATCCCTTGGTTTTAGTCCCTTTGAGTTGGTATTTGGTCATACTGTAAGAGGACCTTTAAAATTGATTAAGGAAAATGGCTTACTGAACACACTGACTTGAATCTTCTAGACTATGTATCTAGATTTAAAGAAAAATTGTATACTGTTTGTCAAATTGCTCAGAACAATTTAAAACTGTTCAGAATAAGATGAAAATATGGTATGATAAAGATGCCAGGGACAGAGTTTTTGAGCCAGGTGATAAGGTACTTGTATTTTGCCAGTCCCTGGACATCCATTACAAGCTGAATATTGTGGTCCTTATACCATAGAGAGTAAAATCAATGATTTGAATTATATTGTAAAAACACCAGGCCGGCGTAAACAAAATAGAGTGTGTCACATTAATATGTTAAAACCATATTTTGAGCGTACTAATGAAGGTGAGAGTAAACCAGTTGCCAATTTAGCCATGGTTAAATTGGAGAACAATCATGACAAACCAGATATAATTGAACCACCTTTTAGTTCTAAAACTATGGAAGAGACAGTTAGATTGAAAAATTCAGAAATTTTGTCAAATTTAGATTCAAAACTTGCACATCTGTCTTTTGATCGTAGAGAAAAATTAAAAGCTTTGGTATTTTCTTTTAAAAATCTTTTTCCAGATGTGCCAAACAAAACCACTGCTGTGTGTCATGATGTCGATGTAGGTGATGCTTCTCCAATTAAGCAACATCCTTACCGGCTCAATCCACTCAAACTTGAATTTATGAGAAAAGAAATTAAATATATGCTTGACAATGATATTATTGAGCCGAGTAACAGTGAATGGAGCTCTCCTTGTCTACTTGTGCCCAAACCAGATAAAACTTTTCGTTTCGTAACTGATTTCAGAAAAGTGAATTCTGTTTCAAAATCTGATTCCTATCCGATTCAAGGATAGACGATTGCATTGATAATATTGGGCAAGCAAAATTTGTGAGCAAATTTGATTTATTGAAAGGTTACTGGCAAGTCCCATTGACACAGAGAGCTCGAGAAATATCAGCTTTTGTCACACCAGACGGCTTATTTCAATATACTGTAATGCCGTTTGGCATGAAAAGTGCTCCAGCTACATTTCAAAGAATGATCAATAATGTTATAAAAGATTTAGACTGTTGTTATCCTTATATTGATGATCTTATTGTATGTAGTGATAGCTGGGAAGAACATTTAACACATTTATATGATACTTTTGATAGATTGTCACAATCAAATTTGACTGTAAATCTTGGAAAAGTGAATTTTGCCAGGCCACTGTTGATTATTTAGGGCATACAGTTGGCCAAGGTCAAGTGAAACCTATTACGGCTAAAGTGGATGCAATTACTAAATTTCCTCCTCCTACAAATAAAAACAACTTATGAGATATTTAGGCATGATTGGATTTTACAGGAAATTTTGTTCAAATTTTGCTACTGTTGTTCAACCATTGACTCATCTTTTACGGAAAGATTCTAAATTCATCTGGAGTGAAAATTGTCAAAACGCTTTTGAAAATAACAAATCACTTTTAATTAATAGTCCAGTTCTGATCACTCCAGACTTTGAAAACAATTTAAACTTGCCGTTGATGAAAGCGATGTAGGAGTTGGAGCTGTTTTATATCAGGAAACAGATGATAATGTTGAGAAACCTATATCATATTTTTCTAAGAAATTAGATAAACATCAGAAAAATTATTCAACTATTGAAAAGAGTGTTTTGCACTGTTGTCTGCACTTCAACATTTTGATGTATATTTAAATCCCACTGTGCATCCTATTCTTGTTTATACTGATCATAATCCTCTCACCTTCATACATAAAAAGAGAAACAAGAACCAGAGATTGACTAGGTGGAGTTTATTGTTACAGGAATATGATGTTATTGTAAAACATATTAAAGGTAAAGATAATGTAATAGCAGATGCTTTATCTAGAACTTATTGAAACACTTTGTATATACTATGCATTTTGTACATATTATTCATGAAAAGTTTTTGTTACACTCAAACCTTTTTAAGGGGAGGTGTTATGATATTGTAACTATCATATCTATTTAGTTGGCCTAATTTGTTTTGTGTGGCCTAAGAATGTTTACATTATATATTGTGTACAAATTATACACATTGTGTTACAACTATGCAGTTTAGAATTCACTGGAACATTCACTGATACTCATGGAATGATTAGAACTTTCTATTTCACTTACATAACGTTTCCAGAATGATCATAACAAAAGATGCGTAATTTATATTTCTAGCGTTGTCTAGAAATTTCCGTTTGAGTATTTAAATGCAGACCCAAAAGTTAGTAAAATATAGAGATTTAGACATAGACATGATAGATAGACTTAGACATCAATAGACATCAACAGTCCCAGCAGTTGGATTGACACTTTTATTTACAAACTACATCATACTAGATTGTGACCAATTGGATATAATATTCTGTGGATTCCGAGAAGATTTCCGGATAAAGGAAAGATAAAAGATTGGACATATATTTTGACAGTTAAGTTGACATTTCTTTTTATGTAATATTTCTTGTAAACTTGTGTATAATAAATCTTGTTAAATTTTATTATTGATTTGTGTCTTTTGTTGGCTACAATTAAAAGGCGATTTTCTGCCGTAACAGCATGCCCTCATGAATTGGCGTACGTCCTATTATTATGAGTTATTAGTTTCCTGTCTATTCTGTCATTTATTGCATTTGATTTGTAATTTTTTCTCATGTAACACATATTGTGTTTGAGTGTAAATAAAGAATTGAAAAATGTATTTTGCGTTAAATATGCAATGAAGTAATTCGTAATCTTCAAAAATAGTTCTGAAACGGTTGATAAAATGTGGAATGTCTGAATAGAAATATAACAATAATGTCCACTGCGCGATTATAAAGCGGGCTATATTTGGACATTTTGAGAAACTATAAGTACTTGTTTTCTGTGATAGAATTTTAGAGGTCAATACGACTTTTAATCAGTTGGATTTTCAATTTTAATAAAAAAAAATGTGTTTGGTTTTCTTCTTTTCTTTATATTCATATCATGATTCTTTAGTTTGAACATATTTTATTGTTCAAAATGACAAATGGATTAGACACAAGTTTTCAACTTAGTAACGTCTTCTCCAATGCATACATAAATATACAATTTAACATGAAGATATAAAATAAATTACATATATAAATTTTAAGAATCGAATCAATGGATATTTTCCACTTAATATAACTAATCGAGTGCGCCTATTTTCAGAAGAAATAAATACAAACACACCGAGCTGTGTAAATTAAAATATGTTAGTGTACATGACAAGTCATGTGTGTGAATTTGTTTAAATGTAAATTATACACGCATAGTTTATGATGTGATACATATTAAGTCGCTTTTCTAGTTACGGATTAATAGGAAAACGGAATAAATCTACACGTAATTGTAAGTATCAATTTTGTTTTTTAATTAAAACCATTGAAACGTTTCAGAATACAATAGTCAATCATAAAGATCATCGTATCCTTAAGAGCATAAATTGATCATGTTCTAGTAAGATCTGTTACAGAATAAGGTTGTCAAAGTTTTTTTATATACTTTTGTACAGATAGAAAAACACTATCATTTTCGTCAGAACTCAAAGACTCATCACCAGAGAGCAATACATAAATTGTAATATTGACAGCAAAAACATTGATTTCATTTATCATTATAAGCCTTTGTGAAGAAAAATTGTTACAATATAATAAATAAATAATGATTCGTCGATATTTCCCAGTGTCTTCTGAATATTTTTTAAGTTGAATAATTTTTACATTTGTATACCAAACATTTAAAATTTTACTCTGCGTTTATAAATAGCATTGAAAGTACAACATCTATAAACGATAAACATTGATAGAGGTAAATGAGCCACTCTTTCTCATGTTGAGATGGAATATGTTCGTTATTTGATTTAACGAGTTTAACAATCGAAACCCCTGAAATATCGTCTCATGACAAGCACGAAAAATGGCGAATCTGAACTTCCAACAGCGGACAATGATTTCTAATTATACAATATTCTTTCAATGGATTTTTTAAATGCAATGTAGAACTAATCAATTAAGACATTTCTTATCCCTTTTGAAATATGAAGTCACATGCACGAAGAAGTTTGTCTGACGTATGAAAATTGAAAAAAAAAGGCATGACAGGAGTTTAGAGAAAAAAGACAGTATGGGCATCTTGCCAAAAAGAAAAGGCATGATGACTTTATGTAAAACAAGTCAGAATAAATTAATAACTAAAAAAGGCAGGACAGAATAGAGTGTAAAATAAAAAAAAGCAGGACTACATTTACATTGAGATTACATTTAAAGAAAAATGCAGGACAACATTTTCATCCTAGCCACCCTCCCCACCCCGTAAAAATTTAATGGTATCTTCCTAATGTTGATCTCGACAACGAGCTTTGTAACCGCAGAGAAAAAGTCAATTGTGAGTCGGTGTGACTCTATCCACCACCAACACATAACTACAAGCTGAGTGAGGAGACGTTCTTGCTATAAGACGGCTAGAACTATTTTCGACCTTGTCGTCTTATTTTTAAAATTACGTCATAGATTATCTGATCACTACAAGATTTGTTTAACTTTCAAATTTCATCGAGGTCTCTTCTCTGGATATAACGGCTATCTGTATGTTGGCTTTAAAGTCGACAAGATAACAGGTTCATGTATTTAAGTGAATTTAAGATTTGTTGCAATTCTAAAGTACAATGGTTAAATCAATCGTATCATTGATGTGCCACATGGGCATCCCTATAAAATAAGACAGTCTATGCGTTACCCATGGCATTATATATTTTATGCATGTCATTGGATGTTTTCTATCATAATTTAGGCCAGCTAATAACTAGTGTGAAGCTAGCGCTAATAACCTATATTATTTACGTGTCTGAAATTTTTGAAAATGAAACTAAACTCTAGAACAGACCTTCTAAGAACGTCGGATTGGGACTTTATTATTTGTGTGAATTTGGGATTTACACGTATTAAACTCTTCACGTTTCGGGATTCGATGAAAAAATGATTTAGCAAACATTGTTGAGGAACACAAATAAAAAAATAATTCTGTATCATAAATTTAATTGCAACTCTTGAAAAATTTCAAAACCAGCTGATTTTTTTTTTTTTCTTCATGTTGAATAATTTAAAAAATGGGGATATACACGACTTCCCAAATTTAATCTAAAATTCAACTACGTTACTCAACACTTTTAATATTGAAACAATACGAGATATAAATATTTTTTTATCAAATTCGAAAACTGGGAGCTATCTGAAGTCTGTTCATAGGATCTCAGTTTTAATATAGGCATAGCAATCCATCACTTTTATCCAATCAACTGTCCTTAATAATAAAGATTGGCGTGCACATGTGTCTGTGTCAAGTTCGATCAATATATTCATATTTCTGGACGTACAAGAATATTTTATTTTTTATTAAGAATAAGAATAATACATATGTCGGGATTTAGGCTATTTCATTCGATAGAAGTAGATGAAAAAAAAAAAAAATTCTAATATTCTATCTATAACTGAAAAAGTGGCATTAAATCGTAGAGGCAGTCCCACTTTATGTGATGAATATAACATATTGAGCTTTTTGGATTTTCTTCTGTCCACTACCAAATGTCAGCCTGTACCACTGAACATATATAACTTCCGGACTAGCAAGCACGGGCAACCCAGTTACTAATCTTCCTGCTTCCAACTAAACGTCATGTTCTAGATTGTCGGAATCTTGTTGAGTACAACCATCCCATAACTCACGTGCATATTACATAATTGGTCTTATAAGTGTTAAGTTTATGCGAATAGTATAATTCCTAGTCAATACATATTTCATTTTTTAGAAATTTAATCTTGTGCTTGCACACTTTAAAACGTTTTCTGTTCTGTATAGAATTTACCATTGGAATCAAAAGTAATACCTAAGTGTTTATGACAGGAGACAATGCTACTACTTGATTTTGAAGTTCCATTTTAATTTCATCTGGAAAAGAATTACAGAAGAATAACATAGTTATTGTCTTGTTAGGATTAAAATCAATAAACCAATCCCTAGACCATGCTGAAATTTGTTCTAAATCGTTATTTAAGACATCCTCTATTGTGTAAGGACTATTGCTTGAATAAGAAAGGGATGTTTCATCAGCACACAATCGAGTTAGACTTATCAAATTACCAGCTATGTCATATACATGAATCAGGAGGAATAGTAGGGAACCTAATATAGAGCCTTGTGGAACTCCTGCATTAGTATTCTCAAAAGGCGAATATGAATTTGAAACAAAACGCTTTTTGGAACTAATTAAGTGATTAAATACATTTTTAAGTTATAAAAAAATTTCAAATACTTTTCCCACTGCTGATAATAATGAGATTGGTTTATAATTGGAAATTAGTGATTTGTCTCCGGTTTTGAAAATAAATATATGCTCAAAGTCAACTCATTTTAAAGAAGTTTTGAAAATAAAATGGTTAAATGCATTTTTTTTTTACATAAAGCACACATAAATTTACATACATTATCAGATCAAAATATCTTAAATACCCCAGTCCAGAGATACCGTGTATATTCGACTGAATACACCATATCGATAATTTTACATTCGTACGTGTTACGTAACAAGATATGTGTCCAGGTAAAAGATCCAGCAGGTGGTGTATATTCTAAAGTATTTATAGCCTTCAATATACATCTGACGATGACATTTAGCTTTAGGGCCATTTTGTTTTCGCAAAGAAAACAAAAATAAAAAAATTATATATATAATATTCTGTTGAAAAATCTTTTAAAGGTAAACTGATAAGCATAACGTCTTCGTAATTTCTTGTTCAGATCCAGGGACACAGATGTCAGAATGAATAGGAAAACACTAAATTCTTAAACAATATGTTGTAAAATGGACACCAATCACATTTTGATAGACTAGTGTACTGATAGATTTTCTTGTGTATTTTCTATGTTCTGAAACTTCAACATCCCATCAACAATATTTAAATTAAAGTCCTAAGTTTTATAAATTAAATATATTTCTTTAAATATCATTTGCAAGGCTGCATGCACATTGCACCTATCGTTTTCGTATATTTCTTTTCCGCCATGCATAAGTTTAATGTTCACGTTAACGTTGTGCACGATGTTCCTACAACACGACGTTACAGAGGGTTTTTGACTTTGATTAATTTTTGCAAGTTTTATTCGTTTTTTTTACATGTTGTTGGTTGATTCTGGTTCTGTTCTTTTTGTGATGTCATTTTATCATAAATGACCTCAAGTTGTGGAAATCGATTTAATAATGTTTACCCTTTAGTTATTTCACCTAAAAATGCAGTACTGTAATGTAGGAAGGAAAAATGGGACGGAAGTACATGTATACGGTTTTCCATAAATAAATATATTTTTTTTTAGATGTACAAAACTTTTATCATTAACTTTCATGGTGCATATCATCTGTCATTGTAAAATTTCTATATCTTAATTCAACCCCAATACAAATATATCTGACACTCTGCAAGTAAATCGAAACATTTTTATCCTTGATTAATTTGAATAGAATTGTATTTTCCCTGGCACATTATTTGTCGAAATACACCTCTTCAATAACTTGAACCTTGGCTTGAGAATTGTTTCCCAAGTCATCTAAAGTTTCTTGCTTAAATTGTTTAACTTCTGATATACATTTTAAATATAGTAATCTACTCCTGGATCGTCCGTAAAAACGGCTAATATAATCCCGGGTTTTATTAATCCAATGAAACGGTTTTCCCCGCTGTTTGGGATTAGTCTTTCAATTACCTCCATTTCATGCACAAGTTTATATTGACGAAAAGTTCCGGCTTCGCTAGTACAGGAATTACTTTCATCACGACAGTTATAACATGAATAGCAGGAAAAATCGCGATGAAACACGTCTTCAAAATTAATAGTTTAAATTTTGGGTAGTTGAAAATTGAAAGTGAAACTTTTTCTTTTATTGTTAACTTTGCACTAAAATGTATATTCAAACTATTACTTTCCTCTGAGCAAAATCTTGAGGGAATTATATATTGAATAACCCTATCAAATATGGTTTGTTTTAAACCGAATTAAACGTACATCAAACGGAACTGAAACTGTAGGAGATCATAGTGGGTTTAACGACAACGAGACAGCAATCAAACAACAAAAAACACATAAGGACAGCTAATGGGCAACATATATAGTGTTCACCAATAGAAAGGTGTATACACAACATCCCTAATTTCTTTATCATTGTGAATAAATTTTTCCCGGAAAATAGAATACATGTACTACATGTCTTTGATTTAACAGAACAAATAATAAAAGATCTGGCATTAAAACGTGATTCTCCATATAATTTAAAAATTGAAGAGAAAGCCAGAATATGAAAGTTATACAATTTAAAGAATACCAATCTTAAAGTTTTACTATTTAGAGGTATATTTTCCCCCTTCTTTTAACCTACAAGAAAACTTCCTGAGAGCCGATGATATCCACCTAATTTTTCCGAAATGTTAATATATAATATTAATATGGCGTCAAGTGTTTATTTGCCAATCAAATCGGTATGCACGTTAAATAAATATTTAAATGTCATATAAATAATGCTTAAAAATGATTCAATTATATTATCAATCTAAAAATATTAATCATGAAAAAAAAAAAATAATATATATATTAAATGACTGAAGCAATTTAAAATTCTAAAGGATATTGTTACAATATTGCCGAAAACTGAGACTACTATAACTGTTCTACATGTAGTAGTCTCAGCCGAAAACAATATGTAATTGAAAAATATAAGCAAGTATGACAAACCAATCAAACATTTGTTGTTTGGGATTATTCATGGTTGACTAGTTCTATATTAACCAGTGACACGTGTCCTAATTATTAAGCAAAGGGACAGAAAAGTATTAAACATAAATAACCGGTTTTTCAAAACTATATTTTCAAAATCCACTGCATGATTTAAACAGCTTAAAAGTGTTTCATTTATTTTATCTTTGTGCGTATACGAAAAATTGATAGCAAGTTGAACCTCAATTTTCATGACTTACGATTATTAGATTTCTTTTGAAATTGATCGATGAGCGGCTTTTCACAAATACCGAAAAAAAGAATATGGCGTAAACGTCAATTAATGGACAAGCAACCCAACGAGAAAAATAAAATTTAAGAGGCATCTATGACTAGTTTTGAGTTAGAGAAATCATTCAATGCCATATGATTCTATTTAGGTTTGTGCGTTTTTCGATTTACGAATAAGTCAATAAGATAAAAAAAAAAAGGTAATTGAAGTCCAAAAAAAAAAAAGAATACAAAAAAGATACATGAAATAAAGTAATAACATAAGTTTACAAATACGTACCTAAGTGCATTTAATAAAGCAACATTTGAACTTATTATTACCCTTTTTTAATTGTAATTTAATGTTACCCGATATGGAGTTCTTCTAAAGATAAAATTCACTTGAATGGGTATTTCTGGTGTATATACATGTATCACACGTGCTATCTACATGTACAATATACAGAAATGACACGGCTGGGTATTGTAAAGTTACTGAAGGAAAATTAATGTCAAATGCATATCCCGGGCGAAGAATTTACTAGTTTGTCAGAACGGTTAGGTGTAATTTGTGCCAACTACCATCATATTGAAAAGGTTTGAATCGCCGTCATCTCTTCTTTTCTCATAATATGAATTGCGCCAATAAATGGAACTTAATTGTGCCATATTTACCTCGAAATGATTAACCTATTTACACGTACATGTAACATTAGAATACTGACTTCAACTGTTAAATAACTTTATAATTACTAAAGATATGATTATAAAATTTGAAATTATGTACTTTTAGAAAGTCTCCTTCCATATGCCATGTTTTTTGTGTCAATTCTATCATTCCATCAGGTCCTTAGTGCAATATTTTGTTCTTAATGCACTAAGGAGGCCCTTTGCGGTATTTCTACTTGTACCTGTAAATACCGGAAAGGACCTCCTCAGTGCACTAAGAACAAACATTTGCAAACAAGTCTTATAACATTTGCGCAATTAAATGATTGTTTTATTGGCGCAAATGAATGCTGCAGTTTTTAAAATAAAGTGATGCAAAAAAAGAATTGGCGTAATTTAGTTGTGGCGCAAATTAATTCTTTTTCAGCGAAACTGGATATCGGCCTTCAAAACACCGTGTGTACACAAACAAAACAGTATTCATCTTTTACGCAGTCTAGCCTGAGAATAAAAGTTTTGGCAATTTGTGTAACGTTAGGATTTTAATTTTAGAATGTAATGAACAAGTAAGAAAATCGTTAGAAACCTTAAGTGAATCGGAAAATGAGCTATGCACGATGAAACGGAAAAGTTTGGTGCGTCGATAAGAAATTTCATAGAGGCATGTGATATTTGTAAAATTTCAAGTCTTTCAATAACAACCATTTGTAGAACTGATTATTTCGATCCTTCAAATATGTGTAAAATAATTAAAATTTATATTATTTACTCTCTTTCATATATACAATTGTAGTATGTTTATAAATACTGTAGATTTGTATTTGATCATCGATTGCATGCATAACGTCCAGTGACAAATACTTCATGTATTCGTTAAAAGAATTAGAATACAATTGATTGGTTATTTAAGGTAAATGATTTGCGTTAGAATAGGTGAAACTTGGCCAGAAACTTACCTCTAAAATAAAGAAATAGAAAACAGGTAGAGTTATTTTTTAATTCTGTACTCATACATGGACTTACGCACTTTTTACAGTCAAAATAACAGTTTTAACACCGACAGCAGGAATCACAAGCGACGCTGTTTCCATAGATGTCTTCAACGAATTTGTATCTTTCCCTGGCAATTTTCGGTTTATATCAGACTCTGACATTGAGGGTAACAAATACCATGGATGTCTTGTCTTTTTTTTAAATACATTTAGATATAAAACGTGTATCTCATATAAAGCCTCATTTATAGAACATAATATATAATTAATTGTGTCAAGGAAATATTTGGATCAGAGAAATATTTGGTAGAGGAGAGAGAGAGAGAGAAAGAAAGAGACTTATATCGCGGTATTTGGTCTCATGTTATTCAAGTCAAAATGTGATGGGAGGAAACGTTACCCTTCGTTTTATATATATTCCATAATGATATTAGTTGGAGATTTAATCCAATCCAAACTAATAATTGTTTTTTATCCGCATCTTTTATATTAAATACATTTTTTTGTAAATAAATCATCCAAGCAATGTAATTTAAGAAAAATTTAGTCGGACTTAAATTTTGAAATATTCCATTGTTCATAAGCTTAAAAATGGTTAATATTTAATTTGAACATTTCTTGGCTTTATAAAAGGTTTTCATAAAAACAATAAATATCGATAATTAATATTAATAAAATAAATTTGATATGAATTAGGAACAATTTTAAGTTAAAAATTAAGTTTATTTAAACTAATAGTTAAGGTTTCTGGAATAATTTTTGTTTTCAATTTAAAGTCAAGTTTTATATTAATATAAAATTATTAATGTTGATATCTGAGGAATTCACTGAAGAAAAAAATGGTCTCTTACCTAAAGGATGTAATAAAATAAAGTCATATAAAAATCCAAATTAAAGCCAGAAGAATTGAACGAAAATAGAAGTAAATCTTTGTAGGAACCATATTCATTATCCTAAATTTGGTTGTTAAATCACAAATAAATATATTGAATTATTTGCCAAACATGTTTAATTTATTTCATTATTAATATTTAAATACATTACAAATAGTTGAATATTTGTATTGGGAAAATTTCATTAAGATAAATTTAAAATTAAAAGCTTTAGTAATTCACATTATTGAAAGTTTGATTTTACACTTAATAAAATTATTAGTCTAAATGATAATATATTTTAAATTCAAAGAAAAATCCAATTGAATTAATGACATTTTATTCGAAATTTAACATAAATTGGAAATTAATAATGCTCAAAGTTTCGGTAAAAATTGGCCTAACATAAACTTAATAGATTTACTATTAATATTCGAAATGATAAAATGATTTTAAATGAAAAAGTGTTTATTTGGAAAATTAAGGTTTCTTTGTAATTTTTTAAAATTTAGATTTAAATAAAAATTATAAAATTTGTGTAATAAAATGGGTTAATTAAAGGAAATTTTGGTGAAGTTTAATTGTAGATTAATAAACAATTATAAAATTTTAGTAAATTTAAGAACTAACAAAATTTTAAAAGATTATGCAGGAAATTTAAAATAGGAAAGGTTGATAAAAAAAAAGAAATTGGAAATCGAAAAATTAAAAAGAAAAGAAAAAAATGAAAACAAAAGGAATTAATTGTAAAAGTTAAAACTAAGGGAAAATTTGATTGAAAAAAGAAAGAAAAATTAAATTAAAAATAAAAAATAATATAAATTTGAAAACAAATGATTAAAAAGGAAATTAGAAGTAGAGAAAAAAAATTGAAATGGAAAAGGAAACACTTTAAATTTAGAAAATAAAATAATTTTGAAAAATTAAACGTTGATCCAATTTGAAATTTAACGGAAAAAAAGTTAGAATTAAAAATATTAAAGGATTGGACAAAAGAATTACAGTAATGACATTTACTTTAGAAAAAAAATTTTGAAATTTAAGTAAATTAGTTTGAAATCTTAATTTGATTGCTTGCACAATAGTGAAAATTTAGGCATCAGAAATTTATTCCCTTGATAGAGTTTATTATAAATTTAAAAAAATTTTAAATTTGATATTAAATAAGACTATGAAGAAATTTAAATAGGTCTTTTTAAATGCTTCAAATAATTTTGAAAAGAGACTGGAAGGTTTTTGATTAACTTTAATAAAAAGAATTAAAAATTTTAAATTAAGAACAACTTAGGTTATAAAGAGTACATGTTAATTTCTAAAATACTTTATGACAAAGTAACTGCTGGGAATTTCCTTTATGTTTCTCATGAATTTAAGTAAGATTAATCTACCATGAAAATTACATGAACCACTTAATGTTGAAGGGTGTTTAAGATAAGTGGTTAATGGTTACCTTTAAATTGGAAGGGTTTATGATTATTATTAAGAATTTACGGACGGGGTTTGTTTTGGAGAAAAATAGAGAATTGACCGTAGGAAGTTTGTGAATTGTTCCAAGGTGAGTATTGTAATAAGAGTTTCCTTTAATTTGATAGGGATTGTAATGAAAAATATTGCAAAAATTACATGGAGGTTGCTTTATGGTTGAAATGGACTCAGGAAGGTTGACCAGTTGACAATGAATCCGAGTAAGTTATGTTTAATTTTAAGAGCAAATATAACGACCCATTTTTGGGGTAAAAAAACACAAAGTGTTTCATATTCTGAAATTCAGCCGAAAATTTGAATGGCCAATGGGCCGTTAAACCCTGTGGAAAGTGTATATACCGAATATGCACTTATCAGTTAGGAAGGAAAAACTGGGTTTCAGAGACCTTTGAAAGGAGGAACATTGCCAAGAACTATAATCACGGCTTTAAAAGGTCGGACCATGAACAGATAGAATTGTTTACAAGGTTAATCAGGCAAACAAAAATTTCTCAGACCTTAAGGAAATTTAAAGAAATTAGCTTGGACTTTAAAACTCTACAAGATACACGTTTAGATACAAATGGGATTATCCAGTAAGGATTTAACCAAAATAACCAGTCTTCAAATAGGTTTAAATTTCATGGCAAATTATTGCATTTACAGCAGAGGATCTGTATAAAAGCTTTTCAAATCTTCAATTTTACTTAAGAACTAATAGTATGTCCAATACCAAAATGTATTAGCCAAGCCAAATTGTGGTTAATTAAGCATTATTGCAATTTTTACGAGGGCCTTAAAAGATTAAGGTTATAAGAATTCGTTGCTTTAGTTTACAAACGACTGGTTTTATTCCAACTTGAAACTGTGATGGTTTCCTTTAAATTTTCAGAAGGTTTTCAATAATACCTTTTTCAGTCCTTGGATTTCATTGTTATTAACCTTTACCAGGTTAAATTTAAAATTGTTACGGAAACCATGACTTCGTTTATTAGAACTATGTTAGCTTTTAAACCAGGAACTTCTGTTAATGAACTTTTACAAAGATATGATTGAAATTTAGTTAAATTGAAGGACTTTGATAGTGAATTTGATTTACGGATCCAACACTTTGTTTTGGAAAATCCTGTTTGTTTTTTGGTTTTCCAGAGAACAAAATATTGGGTAAAATGGTTGAACAATGCTTACATTGAACAGTTTAGTTAAAACCAAATTGTTATTAAAACTAACATAATTGCATTTAGAAAAAAAAAAAGGGAAGATTTCGGAATTTGATTCCCTGGACTCCTTTTTCAGGAATTAAAGGGTCTTTAAAAAAGGAAAAAACCAAGTTTTTAAAATGTAAAGGGCCCTAAAAAAGGGCCAAATTCCAATTTGGAAAAAGAATTTAAAAACCAAAATTTTAAAGCCCTGGGTTTTGGGCCCAACGAATCATAGGTTTGAACGTTGTTTTCAATTTAGACTTGTTTATACTTTTCGTTTGGGGCTTGTATTATATTTGCCTTAGGGTTTATATGATCCGTTCATCCTATTTTGACTCCTCAAAATTCAAGAGTCTATCCTAAATTTAAGTAAATTGTTGGGCTTTCCAAATACCGTTTCGATTCTAACATCACTGAAGAGACATTATTTGTAAATCCGGATATGGTGTACAAAACCTTTGCACCTTTTGTTTGCGGTATATCATCTTTCCAAGTTTATTGTTTTCTGTTTAGTATTAAATTTAAAATTAAGATCCATTTATTACATCGGTGATCCGTTTATTTGGCAATCGCCAATGGCAGTCAGCAGGGTTTAAGAACATTTGTTGTTCAACCTGTTAGTCAAATCGTTTGTTAAAATATACTCTTTCACTTTTTGGTCTTTTGGAAAATGTTGTTTGTGCTGTATTTAGACCCTCTTACAAGAAATTTTGTTTTGCATGCACGATAAAAATTGCGGTTTTATCCAACAATCATAGGTTTGAACTTTGTTTTCAATTTAGACTTGTTTATACTTTTTCGTTTGGGGCTTGTATTATATTTGCCTTAGGGTTTATATGATCTGTTCATCCTATTTTGACTCCTCAAAATTCAAGAGTCTATCCTAAATTAAAGTAAATTGTTGGGCTTTCCAAATACCGTTTCGATTCCTAACATCACTGAAGAGACATTATTTGTCGAAATCCGGATATGGTGTACAAAACCTTTGCACCTTTTGTTTGCGGTATATCATCTTTTCCGTAAGTTTATTGTTTTCTGTTTAGTATTAAATTTAAAATTAAGATCCATTTATTACATCGGTGATCCGTTTATTTGGCAATCGCCAATGGCAGTCAGCAGGGTTTAAGAACATTTGTTGTTCAACCTGTTAGTCAAATGCGTTTTGTTAAAATATACTCTTTCACTTTTTGGTCTTTTGGAAAATGTTGTTTGTGCTGTATTTAGACCCTCTTACAAGAAATTTGTTTTGCATGCACACATATAAAATTGGTTTTATCACAATCATAGGTTTGAACGTTGTTTTCATAGACTTGTATATATATATATATATATATATACACAAGTCTACATTGAAACAACATTCAAACCTATGATTCGTTGGATGAAATAATGTCTCTTCAGTGATGTTAGGGATCGAAAAGTATTTGGAAGGCCATATAATTTACCTCAATTTAGGATAGACTCTTGAATTTTAAAGAAATATATATATAATCTAATGAAGTTTTTGAATTGTTAATTTAGATCTTGTGCTTTAAACATCTTATTTCATTAATTTCAATCATGTAGCCAAAACATTCATATAATAAATAAGGATGATTTAAGTTAAAAGTTAACAGAAATTTGATGCATTTAAACTGCCATTTCTTATGGCAATTTTCATATGATTTGTGTATTATTGCTATTAATCAGAACGGTTGTAAGACTTCAAGAGAAATATTACAAAACTATAGGCAGTGCAAGCTCATCACAAAATTATACCCTGCATCTTAGTCTATGTTTTGCTATTTGTAACCCCTAAAAGTATTTTCACAATAAACATGATAAAAGTAGGAAGTACACAATGACAACGATTCTGAAGCACAATTAATTAGAAGTTTTGGATACACAATGGGAACCCCATACAAAAAAGGTATCTCTACATAAATCATGTGTCAAAACCCATCATTTTGGATCATAGCACTTGTTCTAAACAGAACAATATGTGATAAATACCCTGTTCTTGACATGCTCGAAAATGTATGCTGGACTGTTATTTTAATGAATCTTGTTCTTTTCTAAACCGTTATGTTAAAAGTGAGCCTGTTCTAACCAGCAGGGCATGAAAAGGTGACCCTGTTTTGAGGCATACTCGTACCACTCAAAAATAGAATGTACCCCTCCCCATTTTACTAAGAGAATAAAAAAAGTTGTGCTTACTAGATATCTTCAATATTGTTGACTGGTATGATGTTCCTTCCCAGTCAATTGTAACAATAGCTTCCTCTGTCTTCTCCCTTCAGTAATCCAAGACACTGGACACACCCCAGTACTTCCATCATTGCTGAAAACAACAGCTATAAACTCTTCACTTGGGAGACATGCTGCGGATATAACTTAGTTCAGCTTCTACTAAAACTGCACGATCATCTGCAAGAAAAACACAATCTTAAGTTTTAAACCCTTTAAAATTAAAAACAATAATGTCATTTAAAAATTCTGTAATACCATGTTGGAATATATTTTTACTGAAAATTTGGAAATTATTTTATGTTTTCATTATCTGATTATTGTGAAAAATGTGGTTGTAATAGCAATATTAACTTGCATTCGAAATGTTCTCAAATATCAAAGATGACACAATCTTTAGCAATCATAACATTGCACTCTTATATTTGACATCAATAATTGACCTTGACTTTTGACCTGAAGATTTGCATGACAAAAATCATGCCTAAGTTTCATGGACAAATGGAGGAAAAGAATGAATAAAACGGATTTGAACAAAATATTAATCTAATCAAAAGATAACAAGAGGTTCTAAAGACCTGTAATTTTTGCTAAAATCTTTTATCACTGTTTATATTTGCAATGTATATTAACATGATTAAAATAGGTGCTCAAAATGTCTTCAAAATAAAAAAAATGCATTTCATTCCTATGTACAAGATATATAGATTCATAAACTTGATGAACAAATTGTGAAAAAATCATCAAAGGGCAATAACTCCTTTAGGAGTCAAATGTCAGTTTTGGTCATATTGAAACATTTTGTAATAATTACTTTGCTGAACATTTCGGCTATGACCAATATTTACAACTTTGCTATTATGTGTAAGAATATGCAAGTGTTCGGTAAACAGGAAGTAGTTGAGTGATGAATTTACAAATGTAAAACATGGTATAGCTCACATAATTATATACCCCTTGATTCCAAATTCAGAAAGCCATGATGTGTAGTTCCTTAGAAAAATGTGATTAAAATTAATTGGGACAGACAGACAATGAGACAGAAGGATGGGAAAGGACAGAGATAAAACAATATATCCCTTTTTAAAGCTCTACTACATGTATTGGAATAAACTGCTTTGCTGAGCGCAGTTGAGTACGCCAACAGAGGTCCAACCCTGAACATTTAGGGCAAAAATGGACACAATACTTAGTAAATCTGTTGTCAGACTATAAAATTAACTTATCAATGTTATATGAGAAATTTAAAAAATAAAAATAAAGAGAGGTCATCTTAATAGATATAAATCAGTCATCAAAGTGTAATAAAACTGCTCTACACACTCTGAGGGTATTGTCCAAAAACTTGAAAAACACCCTTGTTTATGAACAAAATCTTATAACTTGGAAACGTAAAATCTTGAATTTATAAAATCAATAGGTAGCTTACAACAATTAATATAAAAATTTACCAAAGTTTCATAAAAAATGCTGAAATATTAAAAAGAAGATGTGGTATGATTGCCAATGAGACAACTCTCCACAACAGACCAAAATGACACAGAAATTAACAACTATCGGTCACTGTACAGCCTTCAACAATGAGCAAAGCCAATACCTTATAGTCAGCTATAATAGGCACGAAATGACAATGTAAAACAATTCAAACGAGAAAACTAATTGCCTAATTTATGTACAAACAAGAGGCTCTGAAGAGCCTGAATCGCTCACCTGTATTTCAGAGGAGATGATTTTAAATGTTAGCAAACTTCATGAACAAATTGTTTAAAATTGTCTTTAAAGGGCAATAACTCCTTAAGGGTCAACTGACAATTTTGGTCAAATTAACTTTTTGTAGATCTTACTTTGCTGAACATTATTGCTGCTTACAGTTTATATCTATCTATAATAATATTTAAGATAATAACAAAAAACTGCAAAATTTTGTTAAAACTACAAATTCGGTGGCAGCAACCCAACAATGGGTTGTTCGATTTGTCTGATAATTTCAGGGCCGAATGATCTTGACCAAATGAACAATTTTACCCTGTCAGATTTTCTCTAAAAGCTTTAGTTTTTGAGATATAAGCCAAAACTGCATTTGACCCTATGTTCTATTTTTAGCCATGGCGGCCATGTTTTTATGGATCAAAACTTGGTATAATTTAACTAGATACCCTAAGGAACATTTAATTAAAGTTTGAAGGTATTTGGCCCAGTAGTTTCAGAGGAGAAGATTTTTGGAATAGTTTACGATGACAGACAGACCACGACAGACCACGACAGACGCCAAGTGATGGCATAACCTCACATGAATACATGTTTAGATTCAGCATATCAAAGAACCCTAAGAATTCAATTTTGTTAAAATCAAACTAAGTTTAATTTTGGACCCTTTGGACCTTAATGTAGACCAATTTGAAAACGGACCAAAAATTAAGAATCTAAATACATGGTTAGATTCAGCATATCAAAGAACCCCATATATTCAATTTTGTTGAAATTAAACAAAGTTTAATTTTGGACCCTGATTTGGACCAACTTGAAAACTGGGCCCATAATCAAAATCTAAATACATGTTTTAAGAATTCAATTTTGTTAAAATCAAACTTAGTTTAATTTTGGACCCTTTGGACCTTAATGTAGACCAATTTGAAAACGGGACCAAAATTAAGAATCTTAATACACAGTTAGATTCGGCATATCAAAGAACCCCAATAATTCAATTTTGATGAAATCAAACAAAGTTTAATTTTGGACCCTTTGGACCTCAATGTGGACCAATTTAAAAACGGGCCCAAAATCCAAAAACTTAATACACGGTTAGATTCAGCATATTAAAGAACCCCAAGAATTCAAGAATAAAACCCCATTGAAATTGGTCAAGAAATAAGCAATTTATACAAAGTATCTTCTTTTGCACAATACTGTGCAACTGAATATTTCTTGCTATTGCGCAATACTGTACAATTGACAATTTCTTGCTATTGTGCAATATTGTGCTATTGGATATTTCTTGCTATTGCGCAATACTGTGCAATTGAAGATTTCTTGCTATTGCGCAATACTGTGCAATTGAAAATTTCTTGCTATTGCACAATACTTATTATATAATAATTTACACATCCTGTTTGGTGTGTATCTCCTGCCATATCATTATTATTTGCTTTTAAATATAAATCAGAAATAACCAACTTAAAATGGAAAATTTTAAAGAAAAAAAAGGAGAAAAAATTCCCCTTATGATTCATCACCCCAAACTCAATCCCAGCCTTCCCTTTGAGGTATGGTACCTTGCAATACAATTTCAGAGAGATCAATACACTTGAACACAAGTTATTGTCTGGAAACTAGAAAATGCTTATAACTTTTTACATAAAATATTTATATGTAATTAATTGAAATTTAAAGTATTTATAACAGAAAATCATAATATTGTTTTATGAAGACAAATTTTTGAGTTACTATATAATACTTCAATTACATTCAATAATAAATTATACGAATTTACGTAAAATTTTTCATTAAATCAAATTAAATTTAATTTAAGTTGAAATTTTAAATTTAAAATATTTTAAATATGTTTGATCACAATTTTTGCAACAATTATTTGGTAGTTAAACAATTGTTTTATAAATTAGTTAAATGTCAGATTATTAGTCATATTTAGTTATTTCGTTTAATAATAATGTCTATTTATGTAATATTATTATTAAAAATTTTATCAACTATTAGTAATTTAAAGTTTATAAGTATTATATGCAATTTTAACAAATATTAATTTCATGATTTTACAGGTAATTATTGATAAACTTATATTATTATTATGAAAATAGTATTTAGCATATTAAATTTATTCAATCTATAATTAAAATATTTTATTAAATGCATTATATAATGAAATTGAATTAAATTGTAATTAATTAAAAAATTATAAGATAGTTCTGAATAAGTATTTATAAATGATTTATAACAGTTTTAAGGTAAAATATCTGAAATGAATTTATCAAGCAAATGTTAATGACAATAATTATCATCATATCTTATATATATTAATATTTAAAATAGATTAAAATTTTTAATATGTTTAGTAATAATTTGATATAAATTTAAGTTCTATACAAAAAATACATGTATAAATAGAACTTTTATTAGAAACATGAATTAATGTACAAAGTATCAGTTAATAAACATCAAGATTTTGAAGAAGAAATAAACTTACTACTTTTATAGTATTTTGAAAAATAATTAAATTAAATACTTTAATAAGTATTGAAATAGAATTTCAAAATATTAGCAAAAACTAAATAATGTTCTAAATAACATTATAGGTTCTATAGAATTTGAACAAATTAATTTGTAATTTCGATTTTGTTCAAGATTCTCTTTTGTTATTATCTAGTGACTTTTGACGATTTAATATTTGCTTAAGTATATGTTACGTGTATTTATACTATTAACTTAATAATTGATTTTTTTATTTTTATTTTTTTTCATTACCAATGCATGTCGTATATTGTTCAATATAATTAATTATTGTTAAAATATTATGTTGATAAAATTATGTTAATATTTTAGATTATTGATTTTAATTACCAAGTGTATTTATTATAATTATATATAAGTTATAATGTAAATAAGTGATAACATAATTAAATTTATCAAATGTTCAATTTTAATATTTCTTTGTAATGATTCATGAGTTTTACGTCTAATGGTATCGTTTTTGTTGAATTGTAATTAATTCTTAAGTTTGCAAGTGATTGAAGTTTTTATATTAATTTATACTTATTAATTGTGCAATCTGTAGTCACGTTTATCATTACTGTTCAGTATTTTCTTGACTATTCTATCATGTGCTGATATTTTATAGTTTCACTTAATCGTAGAACGTTTATTTGCACTTGCATATCAATGATCTTGAATCTGTACTTTATGCTGACAATTCTGTTGAATGCATTTTACGAAAGTTGTATATATGTTTAACTTTATACTAAAATTAATATCTATGTCTTTATTAAGCTATATGTTTACATTGTCTATAATATTTATAATCAGTTATTAAGTTTAATACTTATTAGTTCAAGATTTTATGTATAAATAATATCTTTAAATTTAAAGATCTTGATTCATTATGATCTTATCAATTTTCTACATTTATACTGTCAATGTCGTTTCACTGTATCTATCAATATTAATATTTTATCTTGTTTTAATGTGTACTTTCAATATTCTAATATTTATACTGTGTTACTATCTTTTCTTTTGATATTCTCAAAGCATTGTCTGAAAGCTATCTTTTCTAATTTATTTAACAATTCTATTAATTTGGTTTGGTTTCTATTCACAAAATGGTGTTTTTCCTGTATAATCCATACAAAATGTGTCATTTTGTCACAACCTGTATAGCTTGAGAAAATGCACAGTGACCTATCATTTTATTATACTTTTGACCATATATCAATAGATTCTACATTTTGACAAAGTATGAACAAATTCTATCATTTTATTTTAGACTCCCATACCACCTTTTGAAATTTTTCAAGATATTGCTGATATTAGTTTTATCAAATTCTAGCAAGAATTGTACCAATGAGTCAGCGCTAACGTGGACTTCAACCTCATCAAAACTACATTCACCATAAACTGTAACCTGACACGGGACAGACAGACAAGCAAGACCAGAAAACATAATGCTCCTCTACTTTCGTAGGTGGGGCATAAAAACATTCTATAGAAAAGGGATGATAATTTTGCAGGTGACCCGGTAAAAGTACATTTAAGGTTTATGACCCTTCTGTAGCCATTTTTGTACAAACTTTTCAAACTTCAATAGTTTCAAAACTACGGGGCGTGTTTTTGTTCTTCGGTAGTGAGCCAGGAGATGTTCATTTCTGTTTTTGCATTGAGAAGATCTTCTGGCTCTCTTCCACCTCTTCTTTTAAATAGGTGGTTTAGACGGCAGAGACTCAAAACAAACATGGCGTCGTTAAGTCTAATTGACATTAATAAATTTATGAATGTAGACATATTAGAATGTGAGTTGTGTTATAAATGTTTTATGGAACGACAGCCTTAGTAGGACATCTCTGTAGGATGATAAGCTGGATGAATATAAGAACTTCACGGACAGTAACAGTTAAGGGACAACTATTTGAAATTCTACGAAAGGGATTATGATATATTGTTAAACGCTCCTTTCAACTCATGATTTGGGTAGTGGTCAGTTTAAATCAATAGATGAAGAATGAAGAAGGAAGAGGGCATTACTATTCATTTTAATTTGTCGCTAATCATGGTTACTTTTCAGCTCTTACCGGGCAATCATATTCATGATATTCATATACGAAATCCTCCTGTCCCCACCCGAAAAAATAAATAGATATCAGATTGTTTTCTCTTATTTAACACAAATTTAAATTGATGCTAATTTTATCGCCCAGTGACATGCATATTCAGGAAAACACGAGATTAAACCTCAGACATATAATATAAAAACGAAGAGATGTGATATGATTGCTTATTAGGTAACTATCCACCGGAGTTAAAATATGAAGTGTATGTAAGCAAATATAGGCAACCGTAAGGCCTTCAACCATGACAAAACTCGATACTGTAAAAGGCCATGAAAAGTGTGAAACAATTTAAACGAAAAACTAACAGCCTAATTATACATAACAGAACAATTTACAAAATATCAAATATGAGTTGAGAAATGACCCACCAACAATTAATAAACTACAGGCTCCTGACTTGGGACCGTTTCTAACTTCATAAAGATTAGGCAGGGGTTAATATTAAAACAAAGATGTGGTATCATTGCCAATGAGACAACCCTTCACAAGTGACCAAATGACACAGAAATTAACTGCCATAGATCACTCTACGGGTTACATATATATACAATATTAGGTCAATGTCAGAAAAATATAAACTTTTTGTATAAGGCTGAGAAACTGGGTAAGGGCGAGGTTCTACCGAACCCTTCCCAAGTTTTGTGCCGAGTACAAACAAGTTTATATTTTATGACATTGACCTAAATTTGTTTTTTACTGCAACTTAAATCAATACATTGATAGCTCAAATTGGAACACAATTTTCAAACTTATTTTCATCCCTTAATAAACCTCTGGCTGGGGAAAAACTGTTCCATGATGAAATTGACATTGCACAAAAATAGCTGTGTTGCTATATTTAGGAAATAAACACAACTAGTTGTAGTATAAATATGTTTTTCGTTTGTACATAAACAAGTCCGTTAGTTTTCTCATTTGAATTGTTTTACATTGTCATTTTGCTGGGGCTTTTATAGCTGACTATGTGGTATGGGTTTTGCTCATTGTTGAAGGCCGTATGGTGACCTATAGATTTAATTTCTGTGTCATTTTGGTCTCTTGTGGAGAGTTGTCTCATTGGCAATCATACCACAGCTTCTTTTTTATATTTACATACATATATATACATATCTATAGTACAATGAAGGTTTTGACCATCAAAATTTTGCATTAATAGAAATAATAGTTAGGACCAGAAGATTTTCTTCTGGGACTACCAGAAAAAATATTTTGAGAACTTTCTGATATATTTGCTTTATACAAAAATAATCAAGTTTGGTTACTTAAAAAAATGGATAGACTTAAAGATGTACTTTTGATCAGTCATATTCCTGACAAACATTGACACATTCTTGTGCAGTTTATGATTATTCTTGAAAATCACATTAATTGGTAATTGTGGACGTAAATTATATGAAACCTCTTAACAATACTAACCTTTACAATTGCTTTTAATTCAACTCATTTTCAGGATTGTAAAGCCTTTAAGAGTTTAACTTGTTTAAAGAAAAGAATAAAAGTTTATGTACCTGTAGTAAGGAACTGAATTTCATGTTTATTAATTTAAATTCACACATAGTCCTGATTGTACATCAGTTAGTCTATATTGTGCATTCAAAAGCAAATATAAATTGCAATCACAAATTTACTACCTATTCTTTAACATGTTTAATGACCTTTTTTTTAAAATGACTTTGAATCTTAGAAACATAAATTCTATTGAATCTGTAGACATGATAGTGGAAGGACAACATACATCTAAGACAGGGTAGATGAAATAATGTAGATATATATATATAAACAAGTCTAAATTGAAAACAACGTTCAGACCTATGATTGCGGTGGATAAAACCGCAATTTTTATACGTGTGCATGTAACAAATTTTGTTGTAGAAGGGTCTAAATACAGCACAAACAACATTTTCCAAAAGACCAAAAGAGTGAAAAATATATTTTAACAAAACGCATTTGACTAGCAGGTGGAACAACTGATGTTCTTAAACCCTTGCTGACTGCCATTGACGATTTCCAAATAAATTGACAAGGTATAACAAAATGGATCTCTGTATTAATTTAATACCAAGTAGAAAACAATAAACTTGCAGCAAAGATGGTAAACCACAACATGAGGTGCTAAATTTATATATATATAGAGACAAAAGACTTTGTATTCTTTGTACAATGTTGTAATAAAATGATATTGGGAATTCGAATGAATTTAAATACTAAAGGAGAAAAGAAAGAAATATTCAATAAGAATACTAAATTATTAACATTTATCTGAGACTACTATCTGATCATATGTTATAGAAGCTAGTCTGAGTATTTACTAGTATTCATGTCATTCATACCATGCATACTGAGGAGCCTAAAATGACTTTTCTTGATTATCTTTTACATGTTTTCATATTTTCTTGGGTTTTTTTATATAAAATTAATAAAAGCTAAATTTGGACTCAGTCTGGTATCTTTTATTTAATCAAAATTTTGAAAAACACTATCATGTTTCCTTCTAGATATTTGTCCTACTTCTTTAAACAAAATCTTATTGCCTCGGCTTGATTTTTAATACTGGTTTATTAATAATGTTTATTTTATAACTTTTGTTGTCTTCAAACAGATCCCCCAAAAAAAAACAAACTTGAAAATTTCTTTAAATTTAAATTTATCAGGAATTTTAGGCAAAATACATATATGGCCCGAGAACACAGTTATTTAGTAGTGCATTTCTTTTAGACAATAAATTCAAATTAAAAAATACAACCTGCTCTATCTCAAAAGATTTCTACAGTGTAGCGTACTGCTATTGAGACAAATAATATCAAAATTATAGAAATATCTACCAGCTCTAACTCAAAATATTGACAATTCTGTGTTAAGGGGTTCAGACGTTCTAATTTTTACCTTTTTAACTGGACCTAATCACTACTTAACAAAGATTCAGCATGTAATTTCATCCCATAACTTAATATATCAAGAAATAAATTGGGAAAGTGTATCAAATAAAAATACAAGTTATACACTGTTCACTCTAGGGACTATTTTGGAAGACAACGAAAACCAAAGGACGTTAACTGTGTCTTGGACCTTATATGACAGAAAGACTTGACCTATCTTAATCAAACTTTGCATGACCTACGCTTAGGAAATTATAAGATAGTTGACAAAGTTTCATGGCCTTACGCCATATATTATAGAAACTAGGGTCATTTTAGTATTGACTTTTAGATGTTTATTTTTGACGTTTTAATCAAAAATTTTCAACTGTCAAGATTTTGGCATAAAACTTTATACGTTGCAAAATTGGCTTTTAAATGCTCTTGAATATCATATATTTAGCCTTAAAGCATCTGATCACTCATTTTATTTATTTTACAATTATATCAAAGTCAAATTTATATGAGCCTATGCCTGAAAATAGAGATTTTCAAATTAACATGCATTTTTAACCAATTTGAAGTTTTTGAAGTTTTGTAACCAAAATTATTCTTCCTTATAAATCAAATGTACTTTAACATGAGTATAAAATGGTCTTAGGCCATGTAATACTGAGAATTATTTAGAGTCGATTTAGATTGTAGCCCATATATATATCTACATATAAGAATGCACACAGAACCTATAAAAATGAATTTTTTTTACTTTTGCTCATTTCTATGTTAAGGTGTCATTATACAAGACGTCTAATTGCAAAAGGACTCTTGTATTTAACTTTTGCAGACAGTATGGTCTGATGACCAGTTTTTCACTTTTCAATGGAAACTTGCAGGTAGTCTCAATTGGCATATATTTGGACCACTTACTATCCTAAAGAAGACAATTATGGTAGCATATGAAATGAATAAGGTTGTAAAGTGCTTTTTACAAATTTAGTGAAACATTTGTGATGGACTATAGATTTTATGTACAAAGCTCATCACATTTCAAATACATCAAAGTAATGCCGTTGAACCACAGCCATAAATACAAAATATTCTGCACATTTTTCTCTGATATTGATAATCTACTTTTCTCTAGATTCAGAGTTCACAAATGGTTAATTAAATTTGATATAAGCATAGAAACACAAAATCAGGAACAAAAAGCTGTCAGATAACTTTCTATTTAATTATCTAACATACATGTACTTTATCAGACATGTTTAAAAGTGTAACTTCTGTGTTGTTTTCATAGACAATTTTGTACATGAATGATAATGAAACAAAATTTACTTACCAGCAGTTCTTGGTCTTCTTGTTGTTGTGGTTGTCATGATGGCTAATTCTCATGTGATGAATTCCCATTTTCCAAAGACTTTTATCTAGGTGGACCAATGATGACATGTGTAATGCAAGAATGGCTTTTGGTGGACCTAGGGTGACATCTGTTTATTGGCTTTGGACTAACTGTAAATGACAATTGTTATGGCTTCATAGGCCATTGTTTTCTTCTTCCTAATGATTTTACAACTATCATGTCTATTACCTGTAATCAACAAATATAAATTTCAACCTTCTAATTCATTGTTTGAATATGTCTGGGGCTAGACATTTTGGCACCAAAACATGCATGTCAAAAATATTGATATTATTTATCAAATACACAAAATAATGAAACATTTAAATTTTTCACCTGTAGAAAACCATTTAAAAATCTTAAATTTAATCTTAAACTAGCATGGAGGTTTACATGTAGAAAAGAAATAAAATTAATGAAAAGATGTTCATGTATATATTATATGCATTAAAAATAAATATATAATTTCCCAAACATTTGTTTGCATTTGGCACGATCAATTGATTTTCCAGATGTCAAGTGTATTTTGTAAGCAACTAACTACATGAACTATATATAACTAACTACACACCAATTATGTAAATCAATTGTATCTGATTTGTATGCCCTTTATGGGCCCTGTAATTTGGGAAATAAAATATTCTATTCTATTCTATATAAATTACATTAAATTTGAAGAAAAACATTTTTACCTCAAATAATTCTATCTTTTATTTATTTTTGGTGTTTTAAACTCAAATAAAGAAAACACATACATACATGACATATAAATATAGACTTTAAGGATCCTCAAGTAAGAAAATTTAGGTACATACTTTGTTTTGTGCAGAAAAAATTTGATAAAACAAAGCGTATATTGAAATTTATGAAATATGGATTGACAAATTCAGAATAATTTTCTACCTTTAGAATTATTGCCATACGGTTCCCTTGGTGTCTTTAGAAACATATATATATAGCAATACATTTTACCATACATAAGAAAACAAGCTGATGAAATACGAGACAAAAAAACCAGTAAAACATCAGTATCCTTACATAATTTTTGTAGTTTCGGTCAAGTCTTTTAATTTAAAAATAACGTTAAAATTCACATACATGAGCTATCACATGGCTCAGATATAAAGTCGGTTACGATCTGATACCGGTGATAACACCAAAATGTGCATTATAAAAATCACAATTTTATTGAAATTGTTTAATTTTTTATATTTTCTTCAGGAATTATAATATTTTATGCTTTAAAGGTAATATCAGGTCCTTTGTGCATTTATCAAACTTCTTTGGGGTCCTAAGGGCTCATTTGTGCAGAAAGGAGGTTCTATGCGGTGTTTTAAGAGACCCTGAAAAAATAACTAACCATGAAAGCCTTTTGAATCAAATCAACTATATAGTTCAAAATCCTGATTAATGCTATCCATGAACAAAACAAAAATATCATAGACAGCAACATCCATTTATTAAACCAACATTTTTTACTTTGCTTGTTTCAAAGTGTGTGTGAGTACTCAAACACTCATTAATAGTTTTTTTGTCCTTCGTGGTCATTGAATTTTGCATTCAGTGAATTGTTTTTCATGGATGCATTATCAATTACTTGTGAACCAATTAGTGCATTTTTCGTGACTTGTTTTCGATATTCAATTTGACAGGGACGTATATCATGTATTATTCTTAATAAGTCACAGGCACTTGTTTACTATCCATGGAAAGGGCGAGTATCAATGCATTGTAGGAGCTACCCACGGATCTTCTTTTTTTCTGGTATACAGTTGCAGCTTCATTTATATTGAAGAATACAAACTGCTGCATGCGTGGAGTATATGATTAAAATTATATATATATATCATAATAATATGAACAAAATTTATCTTTAAATTTGAAGAATACTTGGTGATATTTACATGAAAGAAGAGCAACAAGTAATCAAAAAATATGTACATTGGTATTTATAGAATTAATTTATGTTGTGGATAACAGTTGGTGTCAACTGCTATATAAGTCATTAAATTTTATCAACATTTTCCGTGATGAAGGTGGTGTTAAACTATTTTTTTCGTGAACAGTTTTGTTGTATTCCCTGTGAACCAGTGGCGGATTTAGAAGGAAAAAATGGTTGATTATATAGGAATCACTGAAGCATGACCGGATCGGGCCCCTCTTAGGCAGTCAATGGGCCCCACTTAAGAAAATTTCTGGATCTGCCACTGTGAACTGTGATCAGCTTATTCAACATTTAGTAAGCTCTGACGAAATATCCTCTTCCTATAAAAAAAAAACATTACCCCACCCCTCTAGTCCAAATAATTATGACGTCTTAGAAGGCTATTTTAAATTTTGCTTTGACGCCTTCCTGCAACGTAAGGCATCAAAGAAAAAGAATATAATAGCCTTTCAAGATGTCATAATTATTTGACTACCCCACCCCCTCACACTCACTTTACAGATAGTTTGGGTGGGGTGGTGCTGATATTACTATAACACATAGTATATTATTGTTATAGTAATCTTAGACCTCATAGAATTACTAACTCTACACAAGAAAGGGTTAAAATAAAATAATTATGAAGAATGTGAACAAGCTGAAACTGTGACCTCGATCAAAATGGTAACAAGCTTATTTTATTGTCAAAAGCATGTTCCATCCACAAAAATGTGTTACCCTTTCCCGTCAGAATATAGCCAGTCGTTCATTATAAACTGTAAATAATGAAGTTGGTATTTTCTTTACCTGTAAGTTCAAATATTTCATAAAAAATTGTTTGTTTTGCCACTCTCCTCCATCGTCATCTATCGTAATAAACAGATAAAATTTCCGCTGTAAAAGCGACCGAGGAAACGGTTATGGACATTTTCCGTAACGAGAAACGTTAAAACAGTTCTGCGATGAGAATTTTTAATATATATATATTATATTCTTTTATTTTAACTTATTTATTTTTAAAGCAAAAGTTCTTAAAACTGTTTTATGGATAGAACTGACTAAATCAATTCTAGCCGTAGAACTGACCAAATCAGTTCTAATCGTAGAACTGTTCTAGCCGTAGAACTGTTCTAGTCATAGAACTGACCAAAGATTTAGTCAGTTCTAGGTAGAACTGTCTAAAACTGTTCTAGGGTAGAACTGTCAGGATCAGTTCTAGATAGAACTGTCTAAATCAGTTCTAGATAGAACTGACCAAATCAGTTCTAGGTTAGAACTGTTCTAGCTAGAACTGACTAAAAGGTGTCAGGCTGACAGTTCTACATACTGTCCTAGAACAGTTCTCCTGACAAGATTCTGACAGATTTGATGAGAGGTTAGAAGTGATCTCCACTGTATTTGTCTTGTACGCCCTAGTCATTATTTACTTTTCCTTAGGCGGGAAACTTTATTGTACATTTGTTGATTTTAAGTCTGCTTTTGACACCATTTGGAGACTAGGGCTGTGGAATAAATTGCAAAATCTGGTATCAGGGTAAAATTTTAAATGTTATTTATAATATGTACCAAAATTTAAAGACACGAGTCAAACTTGGTAAAGAGTACTCGGACATATTCAACTGTGATATTGGTGTGAGGCAAGGAGAAAATTTGTCACCATTTTTGTTTTCAATTTATCTGAACGACCTAGAAGACTTTTTGTGGATAATAATGTAGACTGTCAAGAAAATATCTCAGATTTATGCTTAGAAAAATTATTGCTTTATATCAAACTTTCTTGATATTGTATACTGACGACACTGTCATCATGTCTGAAACGCCTGAAGGTTTACAAAAAGCACTGGAATCATCTGAGAAATATTGTAATATATGAAACTAAAAGTTAACATTGGTAAAACAAAGGTAGTGATTTTTAGTAAAAGAAAGATGAAGAATTGTAATGCATTTAAGATTAATGATCAAATTATAGAAACAGTGGATTCATATTCATATCTAGGGTCATGTTTAATTACAATGGAACTTTTCCAACCGCTAGAAAAAATTACATGATCAAGCTCAGAAGGCACTTTATGCCTTATTCTATAAAATACAAAATATCAGTATACCTATTGATTTACAATTTAAACTTTTGATTGTCTTGTTGTTCCAGTTTTGTTATATTCAGCTGAAGTATGGGGTTTTGAAAATAAAATTGTATAGAAAAATGCATCTTCAATTTTGCAAAAAATACTTAAACTTAGAAACACTACACCTAACTACATGGTTTATGGTGAAACTGGGAGATATCCTTTAGAAATTGTAATAAAACAAAAATGTTGTCTTTTGGAATAATTTATTGATAAATGATCATACATTATCAACAATTATGTATAAATTAATGTTTGAATTACATAAAACTAGTCCTAAAAGTTCAAATGGATTTCGTACATAAAATCTACTTTGGACGAATGTGGATTGAGTCTTGTTTGGAGTAACCAGGTACATATGGATAAAACCAGCTTAAATTAAATATAAGACAAAGACTAACCGATCAATTCATTCAACATTGGGTATCGCAGATTAAAAATTTTCAAGGAGAATTCTATTCTCTATTCAAAACAAGTTTGAATTGGAAAAATATTTGATGAATCTCGAGGAACATGAAAGGGTATTCATTACTAAATTGAGATGTGCAAATATTAGATTTCCTATAGAAACTGGAAGATGGGTCGGGATACCTAAAGAGAATAGAATCTGTAACCTTTGCAAAACGGAATCGGGAATGAATTTCATTATTTATTCCAATGTGTATTTCCACCATTTGTAAAACTTAGAAAACCTGGTTACTATAGTACAAATCCAAGTGAGATAAAATGAAAAATATGTTATCTTTATGTCATGTTCGACTATACAAAACCTGTCATTGTTCCTGAAAAAATCTCGAAGTATTTTTTGAAAAACCATATATCAGATTGAATTTCAATAGTGTGTTGAAGCATGATATCATATGTTCGATTTTACTGTATTTTCTCTGTATTTTGTCAGTCTCGCCTGCCATCATTTATGTATACAATGTTAGTTTATTGTCCTCTTGTACACTTAATGTGTCTGAGGTTAAATAAAGAATTTGAACTTGAACTTAAACTCCAAATATTGATCTGGTATGACGTAAACATTTTAATATTATATCGCGATGAAATTCCAAGTTGTTTTTATAAGTGGTTATTCAGTACATAGGGTATATAATCACAAGCTGTGGTGAGCTTTTCAATCGACTAAATAACAATATCAAGTTTACACACATACAAAACTAGTACCAAAACCACACACTTTTAGACATAATTTTTATACATGCATGTAATGTATGTTAAGATAAAATATATGTCAAATAAAAGTTTTAACAACACTTGTAATGACAATCTTTTAATTGAAGATGAAAAACATATATTAATGAATTGTCTAGTGCATGAAGATGTGCGTTGTTATTTTTGTTTTTACCAAGCATCTCTATGTAATGTTAATTTAGGTTGCAGTCTTATATGCTTCATAGGCTTACATGCAAAACAGCTGATCTTCGATTTAAAAAAAAATAAAATGCTACATTTTAATTTTGTTCATGTACATATCATGTATGTAGTAAAGTGAAATTGTGATTTAATGAAAAATAAAGTGCTCACGCCACGAATAATAAAAAGTTATGGCTATTTTTTCACTCATCTTTAAAAATTTTGAAATTTTATACTATTTCGCAAACTTTTATATCCGTACGGTGATTTCAAATACGCACATAAACCAAATTCAGAACAACAGGACACATGACCTGACAAGTACATCTTTATATAATATACAAGTGTGGACACAGATCAGTGTGGATAGTATGTTTGAATGTTTGGCAGTGTTTTCAGACAAAGAGACTTCTGTGGGTTTTTTCCGCAGGGTTCTACATTAAATTGTGTTGCACAATGACAGCCAACCTGAGCCAAACACTAAACATTAGCAGTGTTTTAATTTAATATTTAGTTGTAATGTTCAAGACTGTCATGGAGGAGAACCTAATTGCATTGATTTCCAAATAATCATGATAAAATAAGTTCCACATCTTTGATTTTGGATACACTTGTAGCTAGAACATGTAGAAGAGGAACACATTAGGTTTCTTTCTGCATGATGTGATTTTTGTATGGGAGATGGTATCTGAGAACATGCATGGTTCTATCTATGTTACTTTGTGGTTGATCTTCCCAGTATCATTAGTAAAATATTTCATTTAAATGTCGAAATTTTTCTTAGATTAGAAAATATTTAATGGTTTTAAGTAATGACAATGCCTTACATGATGCTTGTGTCTAGATGAGCTAGAAAGTAAACTTCTGTGTTATTTTTATTAGTTCTTCGACAATGTCTTCTCCAAAGCCTGGTCAAAATAAAAAGTTTTGACCAGTATGCAAATGATATCAACAAAAGACCCTTTGTGAGCATGCTTCAAAGACTCATAATTGCTGCAAAAGTCAACTGATGAGATTTCTAGTGGATATGAACATCTACTTAAAATGTTCTAATTATCTAAAAAGTTCTAGTATTCAAAATGAAAAAGGTACTGCAAAAATATTCTTGTTTCAAGATTATTTTGTTATATGGATACAAATGTAAGTGATACTCGTACAATGAGCTAGTTTTGTTGTGGTATAGTGTTTCCTGCAGCTTTTGAAAAGTGCAGAGTAATTTTTTTCTCAGAGGGCACACTTAGCGCGATTGAATACACTTTAAGGGCACCCTTTGCACGGAGGACTACACTTTATGGCACTTTTACATTGATATAAAGGTACTGTAATGGATAGGAATTTAATTGAATATACCATTGTTTCGAATTTATTGGAAAGAAATAAAGACATGTGTATTAGTTTGTTAATTTAATTCCTTTTTTTGTAATAAAATTATCACTTCTAGAGTTTAGACTCAGCTAATAGAATCTTGATCATGTTCATAGTGCAACTGCCTCATTTCAATCAATAACTCCAGTTATAAACTTTAATACTGGATCACTGAGACTGATTGTTGAAGGATGTGCTGTGAAAGTGGACTTTGAATAACCAAGAGCATATGCAATGGCCAATGCTTTGCTTTTTAGATGCACAAAAGAAGTGCCAAATACCTTTTGGATCTTGCATGTTTATACCAATCAAAGGTACCGTGGCTCATAACTGTACAAATTGTTTTAGGATATTCAAAGTTTTTTTCATTGAAATTTCTTCCGTGCAAAAAAAATCGATGGTGTCCTTATTAAAGAAACATGGGCTTACGCATACATGTACCTGTTAGTCTCTGTGACAAACCTCCTCATCAAATCAATTGTCAAAATCAGCATTAAATAGGCAAAAAGTGTGGAATTTCTCGGAGGCATTCTTGTACATCCTACATTCTGGTTGAATTCTGTGTGATCCGTAACTTCAGGAGGATGAACTCGGAACCAAGGATTAGGATTAGTCATAATCCGATGGATGCGTTAATGGATGTCGTCATTAGATCAAATGGATATTACATTTTTTTGGCGTACTTTTCATCTTTTCACGTTAATGAGGATTTTTTTAATTATATATTTTATTTGCGTTCAATTCATTACCTTTCTTTGTTATGGTATTTTGTTCTGATTTGATTAATTTCTAACTTTTATATCATTTGTATTTGTATTCATATATTTTTTAAAAGTAAATCCTTGATAACTTTAAATTAAGAAGTTAAGCCTAAAATGCTTAAAATGCATACCGCAAAAGCGCCGGAAAAAGAGAGTGAATTTATTAAGACTCAATACTTTTAAAATTATATCTATGATATTGATAAAGAAATCCTTACACAACTTTATTTTCATAATTTTCACAAAAAGCTCGACTTCTGTATGTTTTAATATTAAAACACGAGCGAAAATTTAAGAAAATATTTATGAACATACAGGACATACTATGGAATTCAATATTTCACGAATTTTTATATAATGACTATTTTAATTGACCCTACTGTAGACATCGTACATGCTGCAAATAATTTCAATTTTTTAAAAGATGTAGGGATGATAAGCATGACAAAATGAATTCAGAATGTATTCATTAACCGATGTCCTATTGTATATACAAGTAAAACTATCATCCGTATATACTTTCTCGAATAACGAAGGAACAACATATTCTGTATAAAAAGCGTAAATTTCTGTAAAATAATAGGCAGTCCCAAAACGATTTATCAAATTGAATCTCAGTGATTTCAAAATTGTTTACGATTACATGCAGCTTTACTAGTATTTTTTATCACCATCGTACTGTATTTCTTTAAAATCGTTTGTGTTGTATGAATATACTCAAATTAGTTTTGGTGACAACAACAATATTTAGTTTAAATAAGATAACGATTTTATTTCAATTGACGTCAGAAATAGTGTGACGTTAACGTTTATTACGTCACAATCAAAGTCACGACAGGTTCCCGTTCTTGAACAACAGTAACATAGTATAGCATGCTTTATTTATGTCAAATGAAATTCCATTGAAAACTTTAGAAAAATAAGTTATAAGCAATGTTCTGATAAGTCTCATTACGTTTTTAATTATTGTTTGTTAACAAGTGCTAAGCGAAAAAAACTTTTCTGGTTTTGGTAGAGTGTTAACTGCCCAAAAATCGCTTTTGCTACATGCCCATATTAGTAAATATGACACGGAGGATTACTGAAACAGAAATATTTTGTAATTTCCGGAGAATGATGAAGCCGACCATAAGTTTAGTTGTTAAAATGGTGTGAAATACAAAATGTATATCGATGGCAAAGGAGTTTCTGCCAAAAGATACACCATCATTATGTCACAAGTCACGGCAACTTTTATGACAGAGAAATACATTTGTAGTTCTTGAAACAAATAGCTAAAAATTGTTACTTCTTGATGTTTGTTGTTATTTTTATTGAAAAATATTTCAAAGTTAAATCGTATTAAAAAAATCTTTACTCATGCTTATAATAAAATACATAAAAGATAATAAATGAAGGCAATTTTACGGAGAAAATGCTTAACCTACAGCAATTCAAGGTTTGAAACGTCAAAGAAGAAAAAAAAACCAACAACAACATTTTAATTGATATTTGTTTCTAAAGCTAATGAAATCCAAACAGTATGCAGAATATTTTTCCTTGAAATAAGGTTTAAAAATACCGTTGAAAGAACATTATTATAGGATTTAGATCAGCTCAGGTTGAACCTGCCCAATAGTCGAGGATTCTGGTAGACACAATACAAAGATTGAACTGTTCGTTTTTTCGTTCGGTTGTATTTTTCTCCCATTTTGTATCTGCTCCTGACCTGCTCGACAGAATTTTTGGACCCGCTATCGTTTATTTGGTGTTCGTCATATATGTACACTTAAGTACACAGTTACACTTTTTCGGCGTTTTGTGGTATTTTTTTTACCTATAATACCTCTTTGCATGATGTATACCGTAAAACCAAAAATAAAAATAGGTGTAAAATTATCCTTTTTGCATGAGTATTTTATTTAGCAACGCATTTTATTTTCAGTTTTAAGATCTAACAAAAAGGGTGGGCTAATTTGAAATGTTCAATCAATTTTGTAATATAATCTAATATAATAAAGAATTTTTATTTCAATTGTTTGAAGTGGAAAAGAAAGGGTTGTCTAAAATCGTCTATATTTTTCACAAAAGTGCAATGTGTTCTTATATTTGACGTTATTTAACGATATACTAAGGAAGGGTGATTGAATATTTCAACGTAGCACCATTAATTTGTGCCAGTCCAGGTGGTTGTCTTTGTTTATATCTTACGTGTATCAATATCCTGTATCTTTTCCAGAGTTGTAGCCACTAGCTTCAACATTTTGTTGACCATCTGACCTTCAGTAACTGTTGCTTGTCCGTCGCTGCTCTATACGAATCTTGTGTGTCCTTTAGTAGCGAATGCATATTTTCTCTCATGTCTGCAATCATTTTTGGCCAGGAACATGGGTTTTACATATAAGATTTATATAATATCAACAACTCTGATTTTGTTATCTGAACTGGCTTCCTTCTTTTGGTTGCCAGTATAGTCAGCAATTCTCCTTGAAAATAAGTTTTAATAGTTTAAAATGTGAACACCATATTTTTAGTTTTAGAGAAAAGATATGAATTTTCGTTTTAACGATACCTAGAAAATTTGGTTCATATGCATGCATTTGTATATCATTTTCCTGCATCTGTTTAATGTGATTGGTTTGAACTGTCGTTTTAATTCACTAATAATATTTGCAAAATGTTTTTCTTCTGGATTAAAGATAATAATCCGGTGAACGATAGTAGAGGTACAATATGTGTTCAGTCTGTGTGTTTGTCCATTCGTCTGTCCTTTAGTCCCCCCGTCCTTCTCTCCATCATGATTCATCATATCATATTAAATCTAAATGTTTTGGTTTAAAGAAGGTTAAAGGGTTTGCTTTGTTTTACTTATATGCTAAATTGAAACGTAGTGCACATTTTTATTATGACCGTCATCCGTACATGTCCGTCTTGAATGAGTTTATAAGTATAGCGCTCGAGTTAATCAGTCGAGCGCGCAAGATAATTTACTGTCCTTCATGTACCACCGTACGTTTACATGTAATAACTGTATTCAAAAATTATCCAAATGCTTATAGGCGTGTTTTATTTTCTTTCAACATGTATAAGGTTAAATTCAACCAATATCCTGGTTAAGAGTAAAACTTAACGCATGTTTAAACACAAAATAAAACGGATTAACCAAACAACCTAAAACAAAAACATGAGGTTAAAACAGATACTGGCAGCTTTGCACAAATAAGAAATGTGTATTAAAGAAGAACAACAATTAATTGAAAATTGTTGAATTTAATCCGTATTTAGGACCAAGAACATGCTTCTACATCTTTAACGAATGTTGTTATAGTCGCACTAGATGAAAAAGTTGAAAAAAAAGCATATTACACCACAAAGTTATCACGAAAACGTGGTTCCCTTTAATATATTTATGTACAGAATTCAAGTCACATTTTCGACTAGATAGAAATACTTTTGCGATTTTGTTGGACTTTTTGCATAGGAACATGAACCTTTCAAATTAGTGTCGTGGTAAACCAGCTATTTCTGTAGAAAACCAAGCTCTTGTGACATTGTGGTATCTTGCAAATCAAGAAACTATGAGGAGTACTGCGGATCGATTTGATATAACCAAAAGTTATGTTCACAATGTTGTTACCCTGTCTGTTATGTACGGGAAGTAGGACAAACGGGTCCGTATTCCTCTAACTTTTGTTTAACATAATTATTTTTCAAAATTTCATATCTCTAGTTGCGGCAACACTATCTATATCATTTTTGCCATTAAAATGATATTTTCTCAAAATTCCTGAATGTTGATGAATTCTTTTGATGTATTTTGTCCATCTATTATGTACAAGTACTTGAATATTTCGAGATTCATTAAATATAAAGTCAAAATTGAGATTTGATATGCATACTCCTTCACACAAGACCATGCATAGTGGTTACATTTCCAGTAGTTCAAATATTAATGCTGTAATTCTTCAAATCTTGTGTTTTCTGTCCTTCATATACATATCATTATACTATTAAATTCAATCATCAAAATCTTTCATATGTGTAAAAGCACAATAGGGCGATGTTTGTTTCCCTGGTTAAGCAGTGCCAAAATGTTGCAGCATGCATGGGAGCTCTCTACACCTTTGTTTGTGATGGGATTACATGAAACATTGCAAATTACATGTAGGTCACAAATAACAAAGATTTGTAAATATCAAATTTATTTGAGATTTCACGTTAAAAGGGGCCTAATAAGTCACAGACCACAATTAATTCACCTTGTGGTTTCCATTGTATAAGAATATAGTTCCTATCAAAAGTGGGTTTTTTCCAAATTGTTTTGCAAGCCTTTCCTTATGATTTCATAGGTTTTGTTGTGTTTTAACATGATTGAGGATGGATGGTAGAAATAATAAAATTTTTCATTTGAGACATTTTGACAAAACAGTTTCATTTGTGCAGGTAGAAAAGGTGTAATTTTCTTGTTCCAAAAGTCTCTGGTTTTAAACTCTAGGGTCTGCTATGTAAAGTTTGTCATAGGAGTATTTGACGGTACAATTTTGTATTTATTTGAATGAATTACCAGACTCAAGCTGGCAGCCAGTTTTAGATTAATAAATTAGTAATGTCGCATGCCGTACAAAATAGTCCACGTAGGATTTTTATAGAAAATACTTGTTCACATTCAAAAAGATTAACATTACATGTATACCGAATTGTTTTCATTTTATATATACAGACATTGATATTGAATATGGTTTCAATTGAAATACTGGATATTTGAGGATGCCGAGTGTATGGAAAGCTTGTATGTAATTTTCTCTCGTACATTGCATCTTTTTATTCAGTTCATTGAATAAATATATATATCACGATTTCTCATATCTTACTTAAATCCATTATTAACAATATTAGTTGTTCTTAGATTTTTTATTTTCTATTCCTACATTGTTTGTGTACCTCTTAATCATAAGGAATCAAAAACGAGAAAAGGAACGAAAAAACCGATTTTAAATTGTACATTTTGTTATTTAACAAACAGTGTCCTCCGATAAAAGTGGCTGCTATCATTATTGGTATTTTAAACGGACTGAAATCTTTTAGAATCACCACAAGCCGTGAAATTGTCGAATTCCGCTGTTAAATTATATTTAACTAAGATTTGAGATTTTTGGAACGTTTGAGTCTTATATAGTTTTATGGTTTTTAGACATATCATCAAAATTGGCTGCCGGAAAAAAGTGGCTGCTACCTTGATTGGCTGCTAAAAGTGGCTGCCAGCTTGAGTCTGGTCCGGAAAAGGTCGGTTTTCCGTAATGCATAACGAAACGAGGGCAGTTACATTTAATCGACAGTTTTCAATTCTTAATTTCTTAAAATACATGAACGAATTAAATAAACATTAAAGAAAAGCAATTGTTTATAAATACATTATTTTTAATTTAAAGTTGACTCTTTTGAATTTTGATATTAGAAGAAATATAATCGGCTGACTTCATGATTAAAGTATTGATAAGATGATGTAGTGTGTCTAGTGTTATTTAACTTATACTGAAAAAAACAACTAACTAAATTCCATAAAACGTTGTCTGTGGGATATTGAACAAAGTTTTAATAAAATGTTATTTTCATATCCGTAAAATGTTGAATAAAATATCAGTAAGAATATTAAATAAAGTGTATGTCAAAATATTTTATAGAAAACATTTAACCGATATCTTTCAGATGTTAAATGTAAAACATTTTAATTAAACGTTATAAAACATTTTATGTAAAATAGCAAAACTATATTTTCTGCAAAACATTTTTAGTCGAATGTTTTGGGATATTTGGAAAATATTTACTTTAAATGGTTTTCCAATACAAAATACCAATTGAAGAAAATATTATTTTTTTTTATATTATAGAAATATGTACGGGATATCTCAGAACATTGTTTGAGAACGTGAATAAAAGATGTTAGGAAATAATTTTTTTTATGTTGTTAAAACATTTGACCTAAATGTTAGAATTAAAACTTTTCAAAAACAATAAAATAAACATTTTGTTTATGTTCAAAGGATATTTTATTGCAATGTTTTCGGAAAGACATCTATATGCCAATCGAAAATTTTTTTGAAATGTTATGTGTTTGCTGGGATGTTATTTCTACAATGTTCCTTAGTTTACTGTTGCTCTAAGATGTACAAAGTAAGTATAACTTTTATTTTTGTTTGCCTTAATAATAGATATATGATAATTTAGTGTAAACAGTATTGTAGCTGTACTGTTGCTCTAAGATGTACAAAGTAAGTATAACTTTTATTTATTGTTGCCTTAATAATAGATATATGATAATTTAGTGTAAACAGTATTGTAGCTGTACTGTTGCTCTAAGAAGTACAAAGTAAGTATAACTTTCATTTATTGTTTGCCTTAATAATAGATATATGATAATTTAGTGTAAACAGTATTGTAGCTGTACTGTTGCTCTAAGATGTACAAAGTAAGTACAACTTTCATTTATTGTTTGCCTTAATAATAGATATATGATAATTTAGTGTAAACAGTATTGTAGCTGTACTGTTGCTCTAAGAAGTACAAAGTAAGTATAACTGTCATTTATTGTTTGCCTTAATAATAGATATATGATAATTTAGTGTAAACAGTATTGTACCTGTAATTATTCGCTGTCCCCGCAAGTATGAGAATAGTGATTTGTGCAGATAAGATCTCGGATCAGATATCATTTATAATTATGCACGTAGTTGTCATATTCCTGCATTTTTGAAGCCTCGGCGAACAACTAGGTTGACCTTAAGATATTTGACTTAAAGCATAAGCCTATGGCAAAGTATTCTATCACAAGTTTAAACATATTTTATTGTTCCAAATGGACAAATGGATTAAAACATAAGTTTCTTTAACATAGTTGCGTCTTCTCCAAATTCTATCATTGCAAATACAGGGGGGATGGATTCATAATATATCATAGAACATCGGATGAAATTGAAGAATTTATTCGTCTGGCAAGTAATTATTTATAACCCCTTATTGAAGTTCACTTAATATGTAATCCCAAACGATAAAATTTCGTTCTTTTATGTTTTGATGTAAATAAAAGTCAGAGATTTAAAACACATGACATTCTTGACCTTAAAATACATTTAAAACAAACAAATTCGTTCTACTCTAGCTGGCACTCACAGCATGTATTCCTAGGATTTATTAAACATGTTATAGGTGAAGCAATAGGCAGATAAGAAACACGTGTGACCATAGCAAATTAATACACAATCTAAAGTGGTTTATATGATAACGTCGAAATATATGTATTACTGATGCTTTATCAATTGACCGTGGCCTTACTTAATTATTACAGCACCAAAATTCAATGAAACAAAAAAATATTCCTTTAGTTTTGTTATCTAAATTAAACATAACCCATATACATGTAAACGTAAAATTAAAAATAAAGTATCACAAACGAATGGAATTTATTACAGTTTGAAGAAGATTGTAAACAAAGTTTCAATGTTGAACTACTTCTTTCGTATAGCAAACATGCCAATATAAAATAATATATATCAATATAATTAAACATCCTATTTCGACTCTTTAAAATTCAAGAGTCTATCCTAAATTGAGGTAAATTATATGGCCTTCCAAATACCGTTTCGATCCCTAACATCACTGAAGAGACATTAATTGTCGAAATCCGGATATGGTGTACAAATTTTGCACCTGATGTTTGCGGTATACCATCTTCTCCGCAAGTTTATTGTTTTCTGTTTGGTATTAAATTAATAATTAAGATCCATGTTACATCTCGTGATCAATTTATTTGGCAATCGCCAATGGCAGTCAGCAGGGTTTAAGAACATCAGTTGCTCGACCTGTTAGTCAAATGCGATTTGTTAAAATATACTTTTCACTTTTTGGTCTTTTGGAAAATGTTGTTTGTGTTGTATTTAGACCCTCTACCAAGAAATTTGTTTTACATGCACACGTATAAAATTGCGGTTTTATCCAACGCAATCATAGGTTTGAACATTGTTTTCAATTTAGACTTGTTAATATAATTAAACATACATGAATAATATCTATTTTGAATTGTATGAAAGTAAAAGCATCTTAAGATGACCATCCAAAACTTTATCTGCCGAAACATTTTAAATTATAGGGGTCCTATCTTGCAATGTAGAATGTGTTGTTTTATGGGTGTTTTATTATACAAATTGAGTGTTTGTCAAGATCTCGGTGCTTATGTTGCATTATTGTTTCTAAAGATGAGTGACTGTCGAGATCTCGGTGCTTGTACATTTGTAGTAGCGCATCTTTGTTTCACAAGATGAGTGACTGTGAAGATCTCGGTGCTTGTGGTGCATTATTGTTTCTCAAGATGTGTGACTCTCAAGATATTGGTGCTTGTGGTGCATTATTATATCTCAAGATGAGTGACTGTCAAGATCTCGGTGCTTGTGGTGCATTATTGTTTCTCAAGATAAGTGACTGTCAAGATCTCGGTGCTTGTGTTACTTTATTGTATCTCAAGATGAGTGACTGTCAAGATCTCCTTGCGTGTGGTGCATTACTGTATCTCAAGATGAGTGACTGTCAAGATCTCGGTGCTTGTGGTGCATTATTGTTTCTCAAGATGAGTGACTGTGAAAATCTCGGTGCTTGTGGTGCATTAATGTTTCTCAAGATGAGTGACTGTCAAGATATTGGTGCTTGTGGTGCATTATTGTATCTCAAGATGAGTGACTGTCAAGATCTCGGTGCTTGTGGTGCATTATTGTATCTCATGATGAGTGACTGTCAAGATCTCGGTGCTTGTTGTGCATTATTGTATCCCAAGATGAGTGACTGTCAAGATCTCGGTGCTTGTGGTGCATTAGTGTATCTCATGATGAGTGACTGTCCAGATTAAAAAGAAGTGAAATGCTATTAGCTAATTGTGAGATCTTCAAACTATGATTGGTTGATTGTTTGAAATAGCACAAGAGTGTTGAAAGTGGCGTTAAACAACGCCACTTTCAACACTCTTGTGCTATTTCGTGGCGGTCAGATTTAATTGGTGGGGGAAGTCAGAGTGTCCGGAGAGAACAACCGACTTTCGGAAAATTGACAATCCTAGTCAATTAAGATTGGAGTTGAGTAAAACTGCCCCGTGTGGGATTCGAACTCATACCCTCGGTGGAGACTAGCTAGTGATGCAGTAGTTCGACTACTTAGACCACTCGGCCACCGAGGCCCACTCTTCAAACTATGATTTAGGATTAAAATTCATTCTAAAACCCTTGATTTTAGAATCTTGTTGGATTCTGCATGCAGAACAAATTTCAACTGCTACAATACAAATAATTGAACTTAAGGATTTTAACCAATTTATGAAAGGTTTTGAAGTCCAAATTTTTAAGCGTTTCACACGTATCAAACTTTATTTTTTCTTCTGATTTGAAAAAAAGGATTTGTGACAATTTGGAAATGTTGCACTTAAAAGTGTCTTATTTGTAGATGTCTTACCAATAAACCTGTGTCCGAAATAAACATGACGGGTAAAAAGAATAAACATGACTTTGGTGGTACTATTTTTGTGAAGAAATAAAGTATCCGCGAAAATAAGTTGGTTTACAGTAATCCCTGTTTTATAAAACAAATTATAAAGAATATTTTTACTATACCTAGAACAATTTGTAATTGAAGTCGGGGTTTAACTCTTTGCCTCAAAACTTGCTTTAAACATCGATAATGCAGCTCTTATGTTGTTAACATTAAACTGGTTGGTTTTCACATAGATATATTTCTTATTTTAGAAAGTGACAAAAAGATGTTCCCGGCCACGGAACATGACATACTTCAGGTAACAGCAGCTTATCTGAAGTATGCACCTGACAGACTGGAAGGAGCGGTCGGAAGAAGAAAGCTGGGGCAGCAAATGATGGAGCAGCAGACATCAATAGAGATGGAGCAGAAAATTGACATTGATGTTTTTTTTTTTTAAATATCACATTAAATATGTAGATTCATTCAATTATTTATTGTTTTGTTTCAACATATATTTCAAGTGTTCATAGTCCTGCATTTGATTTACCTCTTTGGAACTTAGCTGATTGGTATTTGTTGATTTCTCCTACATGCACATTGACTTTTCCTCTCTGTTATACCTGGCTGTTTTAGATGTGCAATTATTATTGCTTATACGTCGGAGCAGCCCTTGCTTTGGATGTTCACTTGCATGAATTATTATTTCTTTGGCCTTAAGTTGTTCAATTTAAGAACGTTTATAAGGATTTACTTTAGTTTTTGATTAGCTGTGAAGACATCTGAGGATATTTAAAGAGGTTTAATGGTGGTTGTTATGACGTTGATAAGACGTTGTACAGACATCTGATGATATTAAAAGAGGTTTAATGGTGGTTGTTATGACGTTGATAAGACGTTGTACAGAGATCTGAGGATATTAAAGAGGTTTAATGGTAGTTGTTATGACGTTGATAAGACGTTGTACAGAGATCTGAGGATATTTAAAGAGGTTTAATGGTGGTTGTTATGACGTTGATTAGACGTTGTACAGACATCTGAGGATATTTAAAGAGGTTTAATGGTGGTTGTTATGACGTTGATAAGACGTTGTACAGACATCTGAGGATATTAAAGAGGTTTAATGGTAGTTGTTATGACGTTGATTAGACGTTGTACAGACATCTGAGGATATTTAAAGAGGTTTAATGGTGGTTGTTATGACGTTGATTAGACGTTGTACAGACATCTGAGGATATTTAAAGAGGTTTAATGGTGGTTGTTATGACGTTGATTAGACGTTGTACAGACATCTGAGGATATTTAAAGAGGTTTAATGGTAGTTGTTATGACGTTGATAAGACGTTGTACAGACATCTGAGGATATTAAAGAGGTTTAATGGTAGTTGTTATGACGTTGATAAGACGTTGTACAGACATCTGAGGATATTTAAAGAGGTTTAATGGTGGTTGTTATGACGTTGATAAGACGTTGTACAGACATCTGAGGATATTTAAAGAGGTTTAATGGTGGTTGTTATGACGTTGATAAGACGTTGTACAGAGATCTGAGGATATTTAAAGAGGTTTAATGGTGGTTGTTATGACGTTGATAAGACGTTGTACAGACATCTGAGGATATTAAAAGAGGTTTAATGGTGGTTGTTATGACGTTGATAAGACGTTGTACAGACATCTGAGGATATTTAAAGAGGTTTAATTGTGGTTGTTATGACGTTATACAGACATCTGTAGATATTTAGAGGTTTAATTGTGGTTGTCATTACATTGAATAGGTGGTGTACAGGCGTGGAACATCCTTATTCGGGTTCATCCTGATGGTTCATCTGATGGTGTACCAACGTTGTACTGATGTTGTAACCACGTTGTAAAGACGTTGAACGCACGTATGTAAAGACGTTGGGTTGATGTCAGCTTTGACGTCTAAACAAATTCATAAACAACCAAAATCTAATATAGGTGCACACTGGTTCTCCGCTAAAGCGCCCATTTTATGACGCTATTTTGTCTCACCGTAAGAAAGCAAAATTAACGACTTCAAGTTACATACCCGTAGCTTGTTATACTTATATCTGAGAATTTTAGATTTCTTTATTATCTATATTTTTAATTTTTATAAAGTTTAGTACATATTGCACAACGATAGTGATCGTAACGGCCGTCGAAATGTTTTCTTCGTAAACCTGTAGTTTTCGTTGACGGATAAAAGACCAAGCAGGACAAACTATATAGTACAACATAGAGTGTGATATGAGTTAAATTTGATAATAAGGTTACCACAAATAATTTTGTTAATCACAATGGTCATTTGTTCCAAATAACATCAGTCTGAAAAACTAAACAAAGTTGAAAACTGCAGAGATTTGTTAAGCATGTAATCTCCGTGGACTGGTCTATTCTTGACAAACACCAATTTTGAAAATACATTCTACATCCAACAGATCGATATCGGTGTCAAGATTTAATTTTGGTACAACATCTATCTTTAGATACACATATTATGTTTCATAAATGACGAAATCGTCGAAATGTAACCTCCGTGGAATGTAATCTCCATTGACGTTTTGGTAAAGGGTGCTTTCTATCACGTCCGCACTTTTATCGAGTATGGCATGCCAAATAAACATATTTGATAATTAATACGGATGGCGGATATATAACTTACAGATCAATAATACATTGTAATTCAGACAACATAAGAAGACACCATGTAACAATTTGTATTAATCAATTGTTTAAGTACTAGTGTAACAGAGTTGCCTTATCACAAATCTAGAAGAGAAAAAAACCAAACCGGATGTTTTTATATCAATTGTAATGCAATTAAATAATTTCAATCCGTTTTCAATATTCAAGATATGAAACTTCTATGATTAATATGAATTTGATACCCAATTTAATACGATTTAACAATTATGCAATTGCAAGTAGCCATAAAAATTGCTCTACCTTGTGAGGTTTTTTTCATGTTGCACAGGGAGAGAAACTTTTAGTTACTTTCTTTCATTAAAATGAAATTACGACGTCGGCTAAAAGGGCATGCTATATATTGTCCGTTACATTTATTAACAACACCTTGTAGTACACAATTATTTCCGAAAATAAAAACAGTTAAATAGATTAAACAAAACTGTCATTCACAATGATATATGACAATCTGTATTAGGGGAGGGGGATCTACATTTCTGTGTTCTGTAATTCTTTTGGCCATTTTTCTCTATCCAGTAAATAATATATGTTTATTCTGTTAAATTCTTGGGTTCAGTTCCTGCATTTGAACATTTCCGTAAGATGTTCTTGTCTGTATCAACGACATACGATTACGTATGACGACACTACCCCGTAACCCCCTCTTTTTTTATTCTGTCACTGTACTGCACATATGATACCATGTATCAATTAAAATTAAAAATAAAACTTGGAGAAAAAAAAGTATTTCAATTTCTTCGAAATAAGTTGGATATCTGGGATAATAAACAGAAGTTTAGATGGCATAAGGTATATTTGATCATATTTGCCTTGTGATATGAGGTACTAGTATACTGAGGAGCTGAACGTTCAGTTTGATAACAGAGACAGTATCGTTAGTTAACCGACATTAAGAGCAATCTGAAGTCGGATAGAATAAACATTCGATCACCAAAAATAGATTTTATCCCTGATTACTCATCTGTCCAACAAAATATAAAAACATTGCCTATCAATCAATTGTTTTGGAGAATATTGAAATATATTTACCATTTATTGGTACTAAAAAAATGATGTACCTCCCAAAAATCTCAGACAATGTCATCCGTCCTCAAGCATTAGTCTTCCAGGCCTAGCCAATAAATTGTCGTTTTGAATTATAATGAGTTATTGATCTCAAAAGTATGAAACTGAAGACGTACGTAGGAATCATGACAGCGATTTGATTCTGCAAGTCCTTTCAATTCCCATCAATTGTTCTTTTATAAATTTTGGAATTATAAAGATACCTAAGGTTTCAACTCCATCGGGCAATGTTAATCTTCGACTGATTTGACACTTTTTTTTAGTCCTTTTCTTCATATATACAGTGTAGCTCATCAGCTCTTTCTATTTCTTGACATCATTGGCTTTCAAATACTCGTCGCTGGGCGTAAATGATGAAGATAAATCAAATAGCGCTACGGACGCATGAAGTTTATAACTTGTTTTTTTTCCACTATTGCAGATCTTTTTGTTGCTAATGGTTATCTTGGTCTAACATCTGTCACGCACTGTGTTTTTAACTGTTTTCTTAAGGTGTGTAAAATGTAATAATTGCTGACACAATGCAGGAGAAGGATGCAAGGTTAACTTTGTCTTCAACAAGAGACGAAATGCCAATACGTTAACTCATGCAAGATCGTGATTTTAGCGAAAAATACCGATGCTTATGAATGTATAGAATTTGCATCGCTAATTTCAATGGACCAGTTGCGATTACGACCAAATTTCAACATTTCATTCGAAATGATCTACTAATATATTGTCAATAGAAAACGCAAAGTCTTATTATTCTGTTAATCATTTATTTCAGTTATTTTTATATTCTTAATTTTTATACAATTACTTTTTTACATTTTAACACCCCATTATTTTCTATTCCTAATTTGATTGCCTTTTTTCTTTGTTCTTTTTTTTTTTGGGGGGGGTGTTGGCTTAATTTTTTGATCTATAAACCACCTCATTTATCTTGGATTATTTCAAATAACTATCTGAAATTCAAGCGGAATAGGATGCATAATACTACTAGTATAAGAGGATCTACAAGGAGAAGCTGTTCAATTGGTCGTTTATGGTTGTCTCTTTTAAAAATTAAGTCGGTGAGATTAATTAAGAAATAATTCATGGGGGCTTGAATTTATACTGATTTTACCACGGGTTGGCCCTTTATGCTAAATACTTTACCACGAGCGACAGATTATTTTTGGTCGTGTCTTTCTCATCATTGTTTTGTTTAGATATATTTATATTGGACCTTTTTTCAATTCTTCATCAACGACAACACATGCAACATCTTATTCATTGTTTGAGTATGATTCTACCGGTAATAAATCTACATGATATATTTGCCACTGTACGTTAAGAAAACATCAATCAATAAATCATATCTCCTCTAAAATTGCAGTATTATAATAACTGTTAACATTATCAAATAAGTGATTCGTTTAATCCTTTGGTCAGATATAGACACGTCTCGTCACTCTCCTAATTTTTTTTTCAAATTTCCGATACAATGAACAAAAAAGTATTATTGAATATCAAAGGAAGTAACCCATCAAAGATACAAGGGTTGTGTTTCGGTTTCAAAAGAAAATATTTAGTTAATCAAACAATTCAAAGCAAGGGATTTATGCGTTATACGCCATTCTTGTGCAATTTGAAATTGAACCAGTTGATTTATATTTTTTTTCGATATTAGTATGACCATATCAATGATAATTCACAGATTGGCAAACTAGATAATGATGATGATGATGAGTAGAAGGAGGATTCAGCGTCACATTATAAGCATATATATATATTTGGGTTGAAAACATGTTAATACGATATTAATATTTATCCTGCTTTGTACAAGACCGACATGCAGGGTCGATTGTTTAGCGTATTAGTTCACACGGAAAAAGCCCAAAGGAAGATTTATCACCTTAATTTGTGTTGAAAAGATAAAAAAGAAGACTTATAAAATAATGCAGACATGACTGAATATTCCTTAATTTCAACTCACAAGAAAAACACACATTAAAGTTTACATGAATTAATAAAAATAAAAAAAATAAAACCCGTAAACGAAATTATTTCAAATATTTTAGCGTTTTTGGTATTGAAAATCACGACGTCAAAGGAAATAAAATGACGTTAAATAGATATAAGAAGATGTGGTATGAGTGCCAATGAGACAACTCTCAAAAATGTATTTTTAACGTTTTTTCATCTAAACTGTCTCGATCATTACAAATTAACGGTAGCATATTACAAGCTGAAATTTATATGGTGGATAGAATATACTATGAGGATGTTCCATGTTCTTTATTAACATGTTTTGTTGCAATTTATATTTTATCATTTTTTACTCTGACGTTGGGCGCTTTAACGGAGAACCACAACGTTAGGGTCTGACGTCAAATTGATGTTTATACAACGTCAAATGTCTGCTGGGAAGATGTATTCTACATGGCTGAAGATGTAAACGGTTGTCCTAAATATCTAGCGCTGAAGTAAAGGATTGCACTGTAGATGTTTACTTTGAAATAGAATAGTTCCAGTCATGAAAACATAAACTTTAACGCAGAGGATGTCAATTGTACAGATAAAAATATGTATAAAGTCCTGAGCGGAAGATATTTAATCCAACAGAGGAGATATAATGTCCAGCGCTACTATACGACGAAGGCAAACGTTTACCATTTTAATTCCAGCTTTTGGGTGGTAATGCTTCATTGCATGAGTATATAGCTGTTAAGCGCACAGCAGAAGATATTAAAAGATGATAAAAAAAGTATATACTCTTATGATATAACATGTAGCGCTGATTATTTACAAAGTAAAATCAAGCGCTGAACCTGTAAAGTCGTTCACTAGGATTTAACATGTTGTGCATAGATATACATGCATAACATTACATTACATTTGTTTCTCTGCTGGCAATGGAGTGCTTTTTCTTTATATAAATAGTGGTGCATGATCGTATATGTAGGGTTTTGAACAAATAATACACTCAGGTGGTTACCAACATTAATTTGATATACAATGTGCACATTTCCGAATTTTAATTCTTATCCGTGGTGTTTGAACACAGAAATTAGAAATTTTAAAAAGTAGGAACATTAAGACTGGTAGAACGCCTTCCAAACAAGTTTTATAGATATATACACGAGTTACGACGTTGATGGTTAGGTATAGGCACAACACCATGACTAAGAAAAAACCTTCCTCTGTTAATTCTATCACAGAAATTAAAGAAATTACGCATACAACTTAAAAAATATTCCTGTTGGAAATCTCTGAAAACTAATTTTGATATTACAGTCGAGAAACACAGTGAAAGTCATATTATCAGGCCTTGCGGTCATAAAACTTTCGAGCACGATTATTGTACTCAGACTCAGAAATCAACCAGTCAAAATACTGGAAATGGTGTTTCGAGCACAAATTTTGTACTCCGAGTACTGAGTAAATTTTTATGACCTAGGGCCCAGTACTACGAAGTTTTATAAAGCAAGGATCGATATAAATAATCATATTGTGCTCAAAAATGAAAATAAGGTGTTGTGTAGATTGCGTGCGTCCGAAGTGTTTTTCTGGATTCACCTTCATCAGGAACACTCAAACCCAAACTCGTTCTAAATTGTATCACAAACCCACACTATTATTATTAGATAGACACATATATTTATTGAGTAGGACATTTTTTTATTTGTGTTATAAATCCATTATACTGTCAAGGAATAATACCACTTATGCATAGCTCCATTGCTTTCTATGTTTAATTCTGCAACTTCAAGCATTCATCGCCATAAATGGTGTTTCGAGCACAAATTTTGTACTCCGAGTACTGAGTAAATTTTTATGACCGAGGGCCCAGTACTACGAAGTTTTATAAAGCAAGGATCGATATAAATAATCATATTGTGCTCAAAAATGAAAATAAGGTGTTGTGTAGATTGCGTGCGTCCGAAGTGTTTTTCTGGATTCACCTTCATCAGGAACACTCAAACCCAAACCCGTTCTAAATTGTATCACAAACCCACACTATTATTATTAGATAGACACATATTATATAGATATAAAAAGGTGTTGTGTAGATTGCGTGCGTCCGAAGCGTTTTTCTGGATTCACCTTCATCAGGAACACTCAAACCCAAACCCGTTCTAAATTGTATCACAAACCCACACTATTATTATTAGATAGACACATATTATATAGATATAAAATAAGGTGTTGTGTAGATTGCGTGCGTCCGAAGCGTTTTTCTGGATTCACCTTCACCAGGAACACTCAAACCCAAACTCGTTCTAAATTGTATCACAAACCCACACTATTATTATTAGATAGACACATACTATATAGATATAAAATAAGGTGTTGTGTAGATTGCGTGCGTCCGAAGCGTTTTTCTGGATTCACCTTCATCAGGAACACTCAAACCCAAACTCGTTCTAAATTGTATCACAAACCCACACTATTATTATTAGATAGACACATATATTTATTGAGTAGGATATTTTTTTATTTGTGTTATAAATCCATTATACTGTCAAGGAATAACACCACTTATGCATAGCTCCATTGCTTTCTATGTTTAATTCTGCAACTTCAAGCATTCATCGCTATTTTGTCTTAAGTTAAAATAAAGTGACAGCAATTTCATGTCAAAACAAGACCTTATCCTGACTTTTGCTGAAAAAATTGTATATTAGAGCGCACTGGTTCCCGGAAGCTTGGTAGAACAAAAACAGGTTCTTCTGATCTGATCAACAGGGCAAATATGCTCTCCTATATTTCATACATTTGTTAGTTATAATTTTAAGGAAGGATTTAATAAGTGTTCTACACTGATCCGAGGTCCTTAAGCTTTCATTTGATACCAAAATTATCTAAATAGTTTACTTATTGAACAAATTACAGCTATACATAGTAACTACTTTGCTTAGAATATAGATATAGGAAGATGTGGTGTGAGTGCCAATGAGACAACTCTCCATCAAAATAACAATTTATAAAAGTAAACCATTATAGGTCAATGTACGGCCTTCAACACGGAGCCTTGGCTCACACCGAACAACAAGCTATAAAGGGCCCCAGAATTACTAGTGTAAAACCATTTAAACGGGAAAACCAACGGTCTAGTCTATTTAAAAACGAGAAACGAGAAACACGTATAAATTACATAAACAAACGACAACTACTGTACATCAGATTCCTGACTTAGGACAGGTGCAAACATTTGCAGCGGGATTAAACGTTTTAATGGTACCAAACCTTCTCCCTTTTTCTGAAACAATAATATAACATCACAACATAGAAAAACACACGATAAAATATCAATTGGAAGGCTTAACTCAATCAAAAAACGTAAATTAACACACTATGAATATGTACTTTTTTCCTTTCTGACCGTTTCCGAATTACAGGTTTTATACTTGAAGAGTGATTTCCTCTTTTGATTTTTAATGCATCTTCTTTTACGTACCATATGCTAGTATTCTTACTCTTTTGTATGTTATTGGGTTGAGATCCCATTAAACTAGCAAAACTAAAGGTGTCTTGGGCAAAATTTTGATAGTCTCTAATAAATAGAATCACTTTATGTTTAGACTCAGGGCTATATAGAACTTGACCTATTATGTTGACACCTACAAATTGTTGAAAACCGAATATTTGTCTGTATAGATTGTTATTTATTTTGTGTTGTTCGTAGCCCTATCGTTCACGTATAAACCAAATCGTATTCATTCGTCCTGACAATACATAAAATGTGCATAATGCACGTCAACATGGTCAAGCAAACATTATAATGTGACGTCCTTCTTTCGCTTTCTTAACAATACCATATTATAATTCCAATAGAACATTGCCGCACGTGATTGACGTCAGAATTAAAATTGCAACTAACGTTGCATTTTGTAAAACGCCGGAGATCAAAATGGACATTGGTGTTTGTGTTGCTCGGTAGGAAATTGTAAGAATAAAACATTTTAATGCTTTGATTATTATTAATCGTGAAATAGAAGGTTTTCTATAAAGTTTTGTCATCATCAAATCAAAATAGCCGCATTTCAAACGTGTCTTATAGGTCCGCATCGAAGTATTCTTCTTTTACCTATTGTAACATCGGACTAGGACGTCTTTTAAACTGAGTTTTACTGTGCGTATTGCTGTGTGTTTGTTTATTCTACATTGGCTAGAGCTATAGGGGGGAAGGTTGAGATTTTTTTTCGCCTTTTCCAAGTCAGGAACCTCTGGCCTTTGTTAGTCTTGTATGTTTTGTTTTAAATTTTGGTTCATTTATATGTTTCGGAGTTTAGTGTGACGTCCATTTTTGCTTAACTAGATATAAGAAGATGTGGTATGAGTGCCAAAGAGAGAACTCTCCATCCAAGTCACAATTTGTAAAAGTAAACCATTATAGGTCAAGATACGGCCTTCAACAGGGAGCCTTGGCTCACACCGAACAGCAAGCTATAAAGGGCCCCAAAAATGACTAGTGTAAAACCATTCAAACAGGAAAACCAACGGTCTAATCTATATAAAAAACGAGAAACAAGAAACACTTATGAACTACATCAACAAACGACAACCAATGAACATCAGGTTCCTGACTAGTATACATTATTGTTTAGGGGACAGCTGAAGCCCACCTGCGGGATAAAGTGGTAAACTCTTTTTTTCGAGGAATGAGTTCAAAGCTTTTTGATGGCATATAGTATTACATAGTGATGAATATATCCCAGTTTTAAAATATATTTGTAATAAACGCTTTTTATTTGGATCTTCAATGAAATAAATATGGTTAATATATTCTGTTCTACATGTTCTAGGACTACATATTTTTTCAAGTTAGACCATACTATATCTCTGTAAACATTTTTTTTTTATTTTCATCTTTGAAATAATCTTTCCATGAAAGAAACCATTCAGTTCGAATAGTGAATAATAACTTACTTTATGTGAAACATTGATTCAGCTATTGTGATTCGTAAGGGATACGTTTTACTTGATTACGAGCAAAGAAATGTAAAAATATCGTAGAGGAAGGATACAGTTCTTTATCCAAGACAAAAATTCTATAAAATAATTATTGCAATGGTTTAAGTAAGAGAATATATAAGAAGTAGTGGATTCGGACTCGATAATCAACTCGCGCATGACGTCGCTCGTTGATTGTCGTTTCCGAATCCAATACTTCTTGTAAATTCTCTACTACGTAAACATAACACATTCTACTCTTTTAATGTAATCTACTTACTCATCTCTTAAATTCGGTGAACCGCGGTGAATAGTGTTACATTACATAATAATCACAATAGAACTTCAGTGGAATCTTATAAAATAATCCACTGTTTCTTGGATAGATGACGCCACAACAAGGGTTTAAGAAAAGCGATTTTTTTCTTGTCATACCAAAATCGATATGATTTATTCGATCTACCGGCATTTATGTATGATAATAAATGTTCAGATAGGGTCGACATAGCAAAGAAACGAACTAATTTTTAAATACGGTAGTTGTGTTATTCAATCTAAAAGAAGAAAAAAGGATGAAAAGCCACGTATCCATTACAATGCAAAACAAGATATCATTTTCGATAAAACTTTGGTAAGTATGACTGTCAATCAGATTAAAACTGGAAAATCAACACATGAAGTATATATTTTGTAAAGGGATTAAAGTACAGGATGCAGAGTCAAACTTGTCTTGTGATTTCATATCGAGACCCATAATCAAATATCATGATTAACCATCATGATCTTTTTTGACAGTTCCTGCTGATACCGAGTGTAAATGAAGTGGACCTAACTTTTTTTCCAGTATATTACCGTAAGTCAATCATGAAATCATTGAAACGAATGAACATGACGTTAAGATACGTATAGATTTTCACAGGAGCCGGGTCCGTTCAGCGTGTGAAAAGTGCCATTTTCTGTAAAATAGCAAATTACCAAGCGTGCAGCTATCAGCAGGGTACTGATAATCATTTCGTGATTTTAAAAGAGACCAGATGCCTGAGTTTGCGAAAAAGGAGTCGGGCGCTATCGCAGCAAATTAAAGTTCCGTGCTAAAAAAACAATTAACTTTTGTTTACTTTGTATACATACAGCAATGCATGTGGCAACATTTATTAAAGCTATTTTTCTCGTTTGTCACTTTCAATTATACATTGTTTGATTGCAATTATAAAGCTGTCAAGGTATTATAAAATCAGAAAGAAACCCGATATAAAATGTGAGCTAAACAAACAATCATTATGGTTTGTATAAAGCAGTGTGAGCGGTTATCGTTATACATGTACATGTACATATGTACATGTATCATGTATATCGTACAGAATATTTCCACATAGGAAATAAAGGTTTCAGTGTTGAATTCACAGCCATTTTGCGGATTGCAAATATATGATTTTCGCCCGTAACACTTCCATATGACCGCTCCCGACATGTGTAACTTCAATGCATATTTTAGTGGCGATCGATGTCTTTCAAAATTTTTATTTTTACAATAGCCAAAACGACACCATTTGACTTGTTGTATTTGATTTTCCATCGTTAAACCCTACATCAACTGTCAAGATTCTAGATGAGGAATAAAAGCCCTGTTCATTGATAATTTTCTATGTTTTCTATGTATTGTGTGCGATTTTGTCCCATTAACTTACTCCATGTCCTTTCATTTTCTACATAATGTATCATGAATCGTACAGAATATTTCCACATAGGAAATAAAGGTTTCAGTGTTGAATTCACAGCCATTTTGCGGATTGCGAGATTTTTCGGAACACTTCCATATGGACAAAACGCGTACTTTTTTACGCCAAAACCACCATTCTGATTTTTTTCCATCGGTAAACCACGGTTGTCTAAATCGTATCATTTTTCCAAATTTGGACTCAATCAACTGATGCCTATAATGCTGTCTCGGCTACATAACTACGACTTAAGGTCAAGTTACAGTAAATGGGCTATGTCACAGATTTTTGTAACATTTTGCGTAAAACTTTGCCTCCTTGAACTATAACTGAAAATTAAAAAAAAAAAAAAAATAAAATAATGCATTTATCTCTTTGATTTTCTGAAATATTACCAATTGAATTCTCTCAAAATAGGTGAACATTTGTAAAGAAAGCGTTTAAAATCAGCCAAAATCGTTTTTTAATTTGTCTTAAAATCATAAAATCTCCAATTTCTAGTACATATATTTTTCATAAAAAATGATATGTTGTTGATACATAAATTTCCGTTTTATTGATGTAAAATATTAATAGGGTCACCGACTTCGTTTTACGCCATAGACTATCAAAGTGGTGTTCTAGGTGAACAAAATACCACAAAACGTCGAAATAACTGTAACGTCATCGCCTTATAAGCCGTAAAACTTCGATTGGTCAACACAAAAAAAAAAAAAAAATGTTTATGTCGTAAATTTTTCGCAGCTTTGCTTTATTCAGAAATTGTCTAACTTCTTTACTTTTGATGACAAAAACAAAGAATTGTGCAAGAACATTATCCATATCGGGCGTTGATTGGTTGCTTTCATCAATTTTCATTTTTAGACATTCAGTAGTTGTGGTCAACTTACAGAACATATTTTACTATTGATTTTTATGTCAAATTCATGTTAATCGATTTGACTCAAATTCTCATATTTGATTTATAACATACTAAAACGTATATCCAAATTAAAATAAGTTTGAAATAAACATTTAACAATGCATGCACTCGATAATATATATCAATATGTCGTGTGTATTTTAGTCTAGACGCCATCTAATTAACAATCGAGATGACCTCCGAAGACTTCCGACGGTCGCTTAACCCGATATAAACATATTCATAGATAAATATAAATAGATAGCGACCTCGTGCAATTGGACTTTTCTAGGTCTGTTTGATTTCATATTATAGGTTAAAAAAATTAGTTTTTACCTGTAAAAGAATGGTTTTTTGTGGATCGAATCAGCCAACGAAAAGGTTCACATTTGTTTCACTTTCAATGTTGACATTCTTTTCCTTTATATATTTTTGTCCATTTGTTATGATGAATCTTAATTGCTGAACACGACTAATACATTCGTAACCAATCTCTTACTAGCTAATGGGTTAAATTGAAGGTCACATGAATACGTATTCAATAAGGTCGAATTATTGCAAGTGAATAATTCATCAGCGATGTTTCTTTGCTCATTTTGACAAAATTGAACCAAATTGACTGCTAAAAGCGAATTATTACTTCATTATTTCAGTATTATTAATGATTGAACAAAAAAAAAAATCATATTCTATTTTTTTCATATCTCGTAGCTAATGCCCTTTTAAGGTAATACGCGAACACGCGTAACTTGGTTATTTTAGATCATTAATAGTTTTACTCCTAAAACGATTTAAAAAGCAGTCGACGGTTTCAATAAAATTTACATTTTGTAGACCATGCTCTGGTGATCGTAAATGCTTTTTTTTTTCCTTACTCTGTCTTAATATTGTTCGTAATGTATACTCAGAGTCAGTAGAAACGAGTCCTTTGAGTTTATTTTCCATTGATATAAAAAGACAAATCTACATTAAAATTGTACTAATTAAAATTAAGCATATTTCTTAAAATGTGCATACTTGACATTTCATGTAATTTGCAATTTTTTGCAGTTCTGAGATCATAACGTTCACAAATTCAAGACAGGATTTCAAAGGTCTTAGAATGATTAAATTGATGTTGAACATTGAAAAAAGACGGGTCGGTAATACTTCGACTTAATCCTCTCACTGCTTTCGTTCGGGTAAAACTGCAAAGATGGCAACATAATAAGATTGAAAAATATGATTTCCAGTAGAGACACCAATTAAAGCTTTTTACCTTACCAAATTCGTAACCATGATATGCTAATCCGTTAGCCCTGACAATTTATCCGTTATCTCGGCTGCTTATCCGTTATTTCTGTTTTTCAATCAGCTATCTCGGATGGTAATCCGTTATCTCGATTTTCGAGTCCGTCATCTCGGTTTAATAATCCATTATTTCTGATTAGTAATTCATTATCTCGGTATATGGATCCGTTATCTAGGTTTAATAATCAGTTTTCTTGGAATGGTAATCTGTTATCTCGATAACTCACCCCTAAATCAGAGATTTGTTCTTAACCACAATGATTAGACCTTTCTAGTGCACCTTTTTTCCCCTGGATAACATGCACTGCCACTACTACGTACATTGTTAATATATTAATATACGTATCTAACTTATCTAAGAGATATATTCATATGTCCCGTAATTTTCTAAAAGTTTGCATTGCTTCTGTATTTTTAAAACATCGGGCAACTTTTGACAGTATTTGTTTGATGTCTTTGCAGATTTAATTGATGATTTGTTGATATAAAACCGCAGCGATATTTTGTATCCCGCTCTATTATATCCTAACTCATTAAATATATATAAAACACATCTAAAATCCACACCATAATAAACCATATATATTTCTTATTTGTCATGACAATACCCATCCACTACTATAATGAGTCTCTGTTGCATCTCGTATATCTATCTGGGGTGCGTTCAATATCATGGCTGCTACTTGGGACTACGTAGATTTCTACTGAGCTATATAGCCTAAAAAAAATCTAGAGAATCCAAAATGGCGTCGGATAGGTTATTATTAATGACGTCAATTGGATAGCCTAGCTACGTAGCATATCGTTCAACAAAGATAGATAACTAAGACATAGCGGCTATACTAGCTGTTACGATATTGCACGCAACCCTGACTTCTATAAATGAAAGGGAGACATACGTGCTAGTCCACTAAACACTTTATGCATCTCCTATACCTGCATGACTTTTATAGGTGAAAGGGAGACACATATGCTAGCCCACAATACAGTTTCAAATAGTTATTTTACAAATTACTGGGAACACTGTTTACTGTTTGAACCCAAAACAAAATCAGCTTTCATATTAAAAACATCCATATTATCGATTGTTTTACTTCAAATAATTGTTCCTCTGTATCTTCATTTCTTGAAATATACTTTATATTATTTAAAATTTGATCGATTGTTTGTCTTCTGCTTCATATGCCGAAGCAAATTGTGTCATGCATATTCAGGGCGATTTTTGAAATTATAACAAGCCTATTCTGAATTTAAATATATTTAAAAACAATTGAAAAAACGAGAAATCAAGTTTCGTAGTCTCACTGTCTAAATGTTGCAATGTATAAATTTTGACTTGAAAAAATTCCTTATCAATTTCATTTCCAACACGATCTTTAAATTTATTAGCCATGTTAACGTTTATCTAACAACGTATTGGATTTTAACGAATTCAAAGAAATCTCTGTATTAATAAAAACTATTACACCAGAGTTTTCTTTATCATAATCTTGTCAAAACGTTTAATAAATTTTATTGTTGGTACAAGGCATCATTCTTAACTATAAATCAACGTGCAGACATTTTATACATTCAGGTATTTCACATCCAATCTTTTACATGTTTTATGGTAATATTCTATACAAAGCAAAAAAATGTCGTCATTCACTTAAAAAGCCAACCAACCTTTAAACATACTTATTATAAGGGGATATAGTAACGATGTTGTTTTCAAGTCATCAAAGATTGCATTTTTGGAATTAACATTGATTCACACATAGGGTCTTTTCGTCGGAAATAAACACATGTTATTCTAAAACCAGTTGTTGGCATGATGCGGGTTATGTTCTTCTCGTCTAATTTAGGATGGCATGATACTAAATCCCTAACGAAAGGGATTGTGTTTAACTTTCAAATGATCAGTTTAATTAAAGTCTGGAGCTTGTGTGTCTGTAACTGCTGGTAGTCTTTTGTAATTTTTCCTATTAAAATTGATTGAATGATTGGTTGTTTTTGCTAAGAGAGAAATACTAAGCAATTTTGGATTTGTACACTAGAGATTTGTTTCCTCCAAAACACACTAAGCCATGACTAGTTCCTCGCTTACTTCTGTAAAACATGTACCAGATTTTGCAAAAGAATTAAACTTTTCAATAAAGGTTTTTCTGTCAATTTAAATATTTTAGAGATAAATAAAATAAAGGTTTAAACTAATTTTATAAAATGATATATCTAGCTAGGATAAGAATATTTTCTAACGGATAATATAGCAGCAAACTGTTTAACATACGTTCTAAACAACTTAACTTTCATTTTTCAGGTCATAATGTCTCCTGATAAATCACCAGTTCGTCTGTTCACATGTTGCACACAAAATAGAAAACGAGTTGATCATACGTTTTTAAAAAGATCGAAATTTGTATGAAATATTTGAATTAGTCACAGAGCTTTTTTTAATTTTTCAGTTCTGTTTAAATTTTGTCATTTCTTTTCAATTGATATCACAAATATATGACCGAGTCATTACGCTGAAACCTTATGTTGTATATGTCCTGCTTATAGACGTTAATTCCTTTATTGATGATAAAAGGAGATGTGGTTTATATAGTGATTTGTTTTAAGTGATTCAGATTATAACACAATATTGACTGCTGTACCCCAATTTTGACATTTTTATCTTTTATGTCTGTTTGATTTGCTCACACATTGTTGTCAATATAATGGAATTATATGCGACTGCCATACGAGTGAGAGGTTTAGCTTGCTATAAAACCAGGTTTATCCATCAATTTCTACATAAGGAAATGCCTGTACCAAGTCAGGAATATGACAGTTGTTTTGCATTCGTTTGATGTGTTTGAGCTTTTGATTATGCCATTTGATAAAGGACTTTCAGTTTTGAATTTTACTTTGAGTTCGGTATTTTTGTTATTTTACTTTTTATACATCAATGAAATAGCAACCGAGAAAACAGCAAACAAAAACATAGGGTTTTCACCAATGTAAACGATATATCGATAAGTGTAGATTATCAAAATTAACAACCTTTTTGAATGTTAAGTCATAAGTTTGTTTCTTGCTTTGAAATCTAAATAATGTAATTAAGTAGCGATCAATAAGCCTATCCAGTCTTCAACAAGAAGTAAATAAAGCAGAAGTCAATATAACAAGTTTTGTGATGTTATATTGAAAGCATGTTAAATTCAAATTTTAGACATCCTACCCATTACAATGCAAATTGGTCACATTTGTTGTTAGTTATCATGTTATATTATTTTTTTATGTAACAATTATGTTGGTGTCAAATTACAGCCCTCAAATTGCTACAATAGGGTATTTCAGCCTTTTCGGGCATTTAGCATGCATACAGTTAAGACTTAACCTGAATTTTAAATGTTTGCATTATTTAATACTGAAATCGATGAAACATGTATATTATGACTGGTTTACTGTAAAAATAAAGCTTTTGGTCTAATTATCTAGTGAGTTTTGATGTTTTATTGGGTTTATAAATGTATCATTTATTTCTAAGGAAAATGGTATATACTTTTATAGGAATTCTAAAATCTCATTTGAAATGCATTTTTAACAAGTTTAACAAGTTGTCTAGCTGAGAGATACAAACATTGCTCTTGATGATTCATGTTTTTAAATAAAAGTATGGTTTTTACCAAAACACACTCCTGTTCCAACATTTGAAAAAAGGGGGAGAAAATTATCATTATATTTTATGCTTGGACAATTATATTTATATTCAAAGAAAAATGTCTTATGAAAAGAAGACATATATGTAAAAACATTGTTATTTGAATATGTATTTAAAAATAAGAACTGGTAATAATTGAAAAAAATCTCATATTGGTCACAAATATATTCTATATGGTGTTTTCTTTGTATAACGCATATGTTACTTCCAGTCTAATTTGAGCTTGAATTCAATGATATAGTGTTTCGACAAAATCTGTATGTGTTTTTCTATGCTGGGAATAGATAATAGAAGGTAAAATAAATAAAGCAGAAGTCAATATAACAAGTTTGGTGCTGTTATATTGAAAGGCATGTGAAATTCAAATTTTAAAATCCTACCCATTACAATGAAAATTGGTCACATTTGTTGTTAGTTATCATGTTTCATTATTTTTTTTATGTTACATTTATGTTTTGTGTCAAATTACAGCCCTCAACTTGCTACAAAAGAATATTTCAGCCTTTTTGGGGCTTTTAGCATGACTACAGTTAAGACTTAACTTGAAGAAACACTTCTGTTCCAACATTTAAAAAAAAGGGGGGACAAAATTATCAGTTATATTTTATGTTTGGACAACTATATTTATATTCAATGAACACTCTCTTATGAAAATAAGACATATAGGTAAGAACATTGTTATTTGAGTATGTATTAACAAATAAGAACTGGTAATAATTGAAAAAAAGTCTCATATTGGTCACTATTATAATCCATATGGAGTTTTCTTTGTATAATGCATATGTTACTACCAGTCCAATTTGAGCTTAATTCGATGATATAGTGTTTCAACAAAAGCTTTATGTGTTTTTCTATGCTAGGAATAGATAATAGAAGGAAAATAAATAAAGCAGAAGTCAATATAACAAGTTTTGTGGTTTTAAATTGAAAGGCATGTGAAATTCAAATTTTAGAAATCATACCCATTACAATGAAAATTGGTCACATTTGTTGTTAGTTGTCATGTTACATAATTTTTGTATGTAACAATTATGTTGGTGTCAAGTTAGAGCCCTCAAATTGCTACAATAGGGTATTTCAGCCTTTTTTGGCATTTAGCATGCATACAGTTAAAACTTAACATGAAGATTAAATTTTTGTAATTTCTTTTATACTGAAAGCGATGAAACATGTATATTATGGCTGTTTTACTGCAAAATTATAGCTTTTGGTCAAATCATTTAGTGAGTTTTGATGTTTTATTAGGTTTCTAAGTGTATCATTTAATTCAAAAGAAAATAGTATATACCTAATAGGAATTTTAAAATCTCATTTGAAAAGCAATTTTTACAAGTTTAGCAAGTTGTCGAGCTGGGATATACAAAATGTACTCTTGCCTATCAATTTTTTTACATAAAAGTATGGTTTTAACGAAAAACACTCCTGTTCCAACATTTAAAAAAAGGACAAACTTATCAGTTATATTTTATGTTTGGACAACTATATTTATATTCAATGAACAATCTCGTATGAAAATAAGACATATAGGTAAGACCATTGCTATTTGAGTATGTGTAAACAAATTAGAACTGGTAATAATTTTAAAAAATATCATATTGGTCACTATTATAAACCATATGGAGTTTTCTTTGTATAAGGCATATGTTACTACCAGTCTAATTTGAGCTTGAATTCGGTGATATAGTGTTTTGACAAAAGATTTATGTGTTTTTCTATTCTAGGAATAGATCATAGATGGAAAGTAAGTAAAGCAGAAGTCAATATAACAAGTTTGGTGCTGTATTTCTGAAAGGCATGTGAAATTCAAATTGTAGAAATCATACACATTACAATGAAAATTGGTCACATTTGTTGTTAGTTATCATGTTACATAATTTTTGTATGTAACAATTATGTTGGTGTCAAATAACAGCCTTCAAATTGCTACAATAGGGTATTTCAGCCTTTTTGGGCCATTTAGCATGCATACAGTTAAGACTTAACCTGCAGTTTAAATTTTTGCATTATTTAATACTGAAATCAATATAAACATGTATATTATGACTGGTTTAATTATAGTAAAAATATAGCTTTTGGTCAAATTATCTAGTCAGTTTTGATGTTTTATTGGGTTTCTTAGTGTGTTATTTATTTTAATGGAAATTGGTATATACTTATATAGTAATTCGAAAACCTCATTTAAAATGCATTTGCAAGCAGTTGGCAAGTTGTCTACCTGTGGTACATAAACTGCTCCTGTTGATTCATGGTTTTACATAAAAGTAAGGTTTTTACAAAAACACACTCCTTTTCCAACAATTGAAAAAAAAAAAAAAACACTCTACTAGGTCATACGTAAGCAGATGCAAAGATGACAAAGACATACGTGTGTTCATAGATTGACAAACATATCTTCGAAACAGTAAATGAAGCGAACTCATTTCTTTGTTTACACTAAGAATATCTTGTAAAAATCTACATACTGAAATACTCTTTCCACAAAACAAAGCTTAAATGAGAACACATTCCAACTAAATTAGTGTAGTATGGACCCCTTTTAAAGAAATACTATATACATGTATATAAAATAGAGAATGCACAGAAAAGACCAGCACGACAAATGCCAGGTTTTAAAAACTTCAGCTACACTGAGACTGAAGAAAATTAAATTAACAATACTGTCATTTAAAGAATAAGAGGGAATATGAAAGAGACATATAAGATTTAAGATATCAAATGAAAAATATGAACCAGAAACAAGTACAAATGTATCTCTCTCATATAAGTGGCAAACACAGAAAACATACATCTTACATGAATAAATAGTAATACAATTATTATCCAAATGTTTAAAATGAGTGATGAAATATAGCTTTGCAGTAGGAATTGCGCAATACGCAACATGGTAATATGATAATGGCCAAGTCAATAAACGCCTTTAGACAATAGACAAACATTGGGCAAATGAAAAAACAAAATCTACCTCCTTTCATCATCGAGCTAAATAACCGGAAGCAGTAACCAGAAAAATGGAGAAAAAATCACACTAAATGAGTCTGGTGTAGAGGAACATTAAGTTACACTAAATAAGTAAGTAATTTAACGCTTAACTTCTTTAGTTCTAATTTCAATATCATGTATTGCTACACAATGTACAGAGGAACAAACAGTGTTAATGTATGCAACTGTTTAGAAACAGTTATTAAAAAAATATATATATATATCTCATGTCCACGATTGCTTTTCTTTTTTTAAAGACCTGCTTTTTTTTTTTTTTTTTTTTTGTATTTATTTCTCTTTTTTTTTCGATTGGTTAATTTGATCTCGTGACTTTTACATGGGATAAGATGGAAGATGACAACAAATATAACTCGCCATGTTTTGTCGGAAAAATATGCCAAATGACGAAGTTTAAACCTTCCGGTCAAACACTACATACTATTCTGTCTTCGTGTTCATTTTCAAGTATTGATATACGCATACATCCGTTTGAAGTATTGAAACAACTGATACACAATTTGTAAAATTTAAAACGCGGAAGTTGGAAAACGAGGAAGTTGGCAAAATGTATGTATATTTTTAGTCATTTCTCAGTAAAGGTTCAACATTGATTAAAAATTTAACTGATCGTAAAGTTTTTATAAATAGCTTATTAATAATATGTTAATTGTTAAGCAATATTTATGTGCAATTACAGAAATTGGAAGGTCTGAAACGCGGAAGTGTACAATGTACGTATTTAGAATAATTGCTCTCGAATGGTTCAACATACATTTTTTTTCTGATGTGTCGGGCTTATATAAATATATGTAATAACATGGTATGTAAGTAATTATGAATTATTGATGTCGAAATACAGAAATCGTGGCCGGAAGCCTCACTTAACGATGACATGTATGCGACGCTAATTTTTAATGAAAATAAGTCTGACGACATTTAGATTTACCGGGAGTTTCAAACGAAATAAATGAACATTTGTTCAATTTCACTTACTAGTAAACTGTGGCCTGGCACTTTCCGTTGAATATTGACAAAAAAATAACCCTTTTGAACATTGTTTGTTCCTTTATAGTACATTTTCTAAGATTTTTATCCTTATTTTTGTGTTATTTTAAGTAAAGTCTTGTATGTAAGTAAACGCTGTTAAAAGAGGTTTCGAATATTGCTTCAGAAATTTTACATGCGATTTCCTTGAATCGTCTTAAAGGAGTACACACCATCATACTTTTCGATAACAAGTTCATTAAAGGTAGATTCATTATCTGTTGGTCTCTAAATTTAAATTCTATTAGTAAACTTAACTAGAAGTTCACTGTAAGTGTCCTATCACTATATATATACGACTGTTTTTTTTTTTTTTCACATTTGCTTATTCTTGAACATAGCCATAGTACTAGCCTTCTTACAGACTATCAAGGTACCAGCATTAATTAAGATGTAACCCATACTGCGTATGAACAGTCTTATGCCTTAAATAGAGGATGGACGATATTTGGTATTTTACAAAATGGTAACCATTTTGGCTTCGCTACACCTGGAAATTGAAAATGTCTATAGGCCATAATGTCCATAAGTTGTCCAAAATATAAATTCTTAGAAATATATTAGTCATAAGTCATTAGTCATATTAGGTATAACAGGGAGTCGAGTGTTTCTTACGTTGTAATTTTTTTTTCCGGGAAGTTTCCACATGAAATAATCCAAATTCACAAATGTTTCGCAAGTTAGTAATTTAATTTTGAAGTTATTGTCAACAGTCCTAAATGGCTCTAATCCTAATCCTGAAATATCAAAATTTTTCGTCAATATGCAACTTTGCAATACATCTCTATTAATTTAGAGGATTAATAAATCGAAAAGCAAATGCATAAAAAGGAACGTGCATTAATTGAGAGACAACAATCTAATGCTTTATGATGTTCTTCATCTTATAATGAATATAAGGTTCTATGATGAGTAAAACACTCTTATCATTTATATCACTTGTATAACACGACTAATAGTTCAGTTCAGTGCCTGATATTGTGTTTAAAGATGTTTACCCAGATACTATCGTCAACTAACTTAATCCAGTATATACAATAGACCACTTTCGAAAAGAGGGACGAAAGATACCAGAAGGACAGAAGACACAACATAGAAAACTAAAGACTGAGCAACACCAACCCCACCAAAAACTGGGGGCGACCTCAGGCGCTCCGGAAGGGTAAGCAGATCCTGCTCCACATGTGGCACCCGTCGTGTTGCTTATGTTATTACAAATCCGGTAAATAGTCTAATTCGGTAGGTCACATTCGTGAAAAGGGAAGGGTATAGTAGTTACGACATAAGGAACATATCCGATATCATCTGTGAAACGGTTATTCCATAACGGTCAACCAACTCGTGATGGCGTCCGTAAAATTTACGAAGGGATGATTTCAACTTCACCATTTGGAAATCTTGGTTTAATAGCTTCCTTGTGAGCAGCAATCCTCTATCAAGGAAATCATGATAGGAAATACAAGCCCGGGAATATCGTATCAATTGGGAGATATATACTCCGTATGCAGGCGCTGCTGGAATGTTGCTACATAGAAATAGAAAGTTCACAATTGAAAGCTGAAATCATCTCTTTTGTCGTAAAGTTTTGTTTTCAACCGACCTCATTGTCAATTTCTAGATGTAAGTCAAGAGATGAGGCAGACTTATCTGTATCTGTAGTATCCTTTATCCCAAGTTCGATGGGATAGATTCGTTCAACATAGTCACCAAATTTTGTATTATTTAGTGAGAGAACATCATCTATATAGAGTTATGTCCTTCACTGGAAAAGTTCGTCAATTATGGGCGAATTGATGACCTCATTTACCAGATAGATGCGACCGCCTGTATCCCTGCACTATTAAAGTTCATCAAGCTTCTTCGTGATCGTTATTATTCAGGATAAACTAGAAATAATGTTTAGTTCCGTAGGTACTTAATCAGAATTTCCTGATGACAGCAGTGCTGATTATCAATTACAAGAATTTAATTTTGCCGAATAATTCGTGCAATATGGCATCATATTTTTTCAACCGTTCGCTCAGTATGGGAAGGAAGGGATGATTGCCCTAAGCACACGAATGATATTCCCTAAAACCAAAGTTTTTTGACGAAAATGCAACGAACTCAAAAGTGGTATATTGGAAAATGTCTCATTACATTGCACATTCTTCCCAGTTACACCTGTAGATACCAATGGAAAAGGACTCATTTCATTTTACGATATTCCCATTTGCACTTGTAAATATCGTTGGAAAAGTTCTCATTTCATTGTACAATATTTCCAGTTACACTTGCAGATACCATAGGAAAAGTCTTTGTTTCTTTGTTACATAACTCCAGTATACAGCTGTAGATATCATTGAGAAATTCTTAATTTTTTTTTTGATCTATGACTCCAGTATGCATCTGTATATTTTCTCGGACAGTCTTTGTGTGGTTGAACCATAGATACAGCTTGTACAGTACACACCTGCGGAAACACTTTGTGGAGTCTTTATTTCATTGAACCATACCTATCCTACTGTAATTAAATGAATTTTGATAAATTCATTAATAGTACTTAGTACTAAGATAAATAGGATTTACAAAATTGATGTATATGTGCATTGTCATAGTTTTTAAGGAAGCAAGATCATTAAAAAGATAACACAATTTAGAGGAAGTAGTAAATCCCCCTTTTTTACTTTTAAGAAAGGGTGGGATTGAAC